>PVKY010004427.1:0-19161 GCA_004027775.1 Bradypus variegatus
TATAGTTGGCATGGTAGATTTATGAGGCAATGGTGGTTTATAAGGAGCTGTTCACCTGGAAAGTGACTATTGTACAATAAAAAGGGAACAGGATGTAGAATTGCATTTGTTCCAACATTCCTGAAAAGAGACTTGGGGGCCCGCCTTCAGAGAGGTAGTCTAAACCGTGAGAGGGAAGGGGGCTGAAATTTTCCACCACTTCCTACCGTGCACTGTTGCAATCTTGAGTCAGATGCAAAAGCAAAATACATAGAAACATAATTAAAATCAGTACGGTTTATTAGTGCTTTTCAGTATGGTGGCTGGTGGATCCCTGGGTTTACGGCAGCCCCTCTAAGAGATGCGGAGGCCTTTGGGGTGACTGTGGGAAGAGCAGGTGGCAGCGGGGAGATAAGGCTGGGAAGCCAGAACTGAGATCTTTTCCCAAGCTGAACCTAAGATATTTTTTTTTCTTTTTTTACAAAAGGATCAAAAAAGGCCCCAAAGATCAGAATAAAAGGTACCCCAAGTTCTCACCCACTGGGCAGAGGCAGAGGAAAATCTGAAGTTGGTGAAGAATGAGTAGATTTGAGCTTTTTAATCCAGAACTTGCCCAGCAAGAGAAACAAACACCCAGTTCTGCCTGCAAATCAGTGAGAATCTTCCAACCAACGCTCCCATCCCTGGGTCCATCCTTTAATCAGAAAGACCCCCTCGCCCGCACCCAAGGGCTGCTGGCACAATTCCAGGCTGTTCCACAAGCCAACAGACCCCCCACCCTCATTCTCTGCCAGCCCAGGGGCTGAATCTGTGTAACTTAACCAAAGCAGACAGGATGGGGGCTAGAGGAGAGAAAGCAGCTGTCCCTGGAGCCCAGAGGGCTTTCCCAGGAGGCATCGATGGATTCTAGAAGCGAGGGACGAGTGTGCCCCAGGAGACCTTACCTGGGGAAGCAACGTGCAGGGGCAGCCAGCAGCTGGCCGGGCAGCCGAAGACTGAGGCAGCACTCACCTTCCGGGGCGTGGACATGGCAAGCGCGGGGAGGAGAAGGAAGTGCCCCTCTTGCTGCAGGATGGCCCCATCCAAACCCACACCTGCCATCAGGTGACCCGGGACATCCTGTTCCAGAGCCAGAACCAATATCCAGAAGCCCACTGTGCAACCGGGCAGAGGCAGCGCAGGAGGTCAGCGGCCCGGGTCACTGCAACGGCCCCACCCACCACCTTGACCATCTGTCACCTGAAGGGGTCGATCCCAATCACTGGTTCTCAAAGTTCGTTCTATGGGGAACCATGGGGGGTTCCTTGGGGGGATGGGGAGGAGCAGGTGAGTTGGATTTCAAGCTCTCCCCCCGGCTTCCATCAGATCCCTCCCCCCATCTACTGAGTCTGTCAACAAACCTTTCTTGACCTACTGTGTGCCAGGCCAGTGAGCACGGGGAGACAGTCCCTGAGAAAGTTCCTAAGTGAACACACGGTCGTGACTGGAAGAAAGGAGGGTGGGGGCTGGACTGTGAGCTTCCATGGAGTTCTCCAAGTCAGCAGGGAACGGAAGCGCTCTCCAGGCAGAGACACCAACCTGTGCAAAGGCCCCGAGGCAGGAAATATCCCGGCATGGTGGAGGAACCAGACAAAATTCTATAGGGCTGGGGTCTTCACGGGCAGCAGAGGAGGGCTGAGCCACCATGGAGGCCAAGACGAGTCTGGCAGAATTCAGGGATGTTTAGGGCAAGGGCACTAGGGAGCCATGGAGGGCTTTGGGTCGAGGGGTTGCCGTGTGGATGCGTGTTTTGAGAAGCTCTTTCAGGCTGCCCTGTGGGGCGTGCTGGTCTCTCCGGAGCAGAGTGGAGGCAGGGAGGCTGGGCTGCTGTGGGCGCCGGCCGAGCAATCACGGGTGCCTGGGCAAGGGTGGTGACCGAGGCTCAAGTCCAGCGACCTGACCAGGCTCTCTGTGTGGGTGCGGCCGTCAGCCCTCTCCCTGGTCACCTTGAAAGTCCCCGCGGAGCCACCCAGGTTGACAGGAATGTCCTAGAAGAGTGGTTAGCGAAGATCACTTGAGGCTAATCCCATCCTGGGTACGGCAGCTGTGGATTTAGCCTCCGGGCATGAACGGCTTCCCTGTACCCAGACGAGAAATCACTTCCACGAGTCCTTGGTGCTGTTAGAGCTTCACCGTCTCAGCCTCCAGCTACTTCCAGGCCAGTGGAGGTTGCGGTAGGCAGGGCTACTCCAGAGAGTGGGGGGGTGGGGGTAGGGGGTCCCCCCAAATCAGGGCATTTGCAGAAGAGGTTGGCCTAAGTCTACTTATTAAACAGTCAGTCAAGGAGCTCTCCGCCCCGGTGTCACTGTGTCCCGGGCCCATGGCCAAGCCATGTGAACGTGACCCAGAGTCTCCCAGCAGCCACCCTCGGAGACGGAAACTGAAGTCCGGAGTGGGGGGAGGTGTGTACTCCTTGAGCCGGAGACCTTTGGAATCGCGAATGCCCTGAGCTGTCCCCAGCTTCCAGGCGTCTGCATACGCTGTACTCTGGAGATCTGCAGATGCTCCACCCCCTGGCCCCAGCCCACCTCTTGGTTTGTCTGGGTAATTCCTGGTTCATCTTTCAGGGCTCAGTATGGATAACCTCCTCCAGGGAGCCTCCCCGGATTGCCTCCCAGCTGGGGCAGGTCCTCCTCCAGTTCCTGCTGTAACCTCATCTGGCCACATTGAGTCCCTCTTCTCCCTCCGCGCCCACCTCCACTGGGCTGGGAGCCCCATGAGGGCAGAAAAGCTGGAATAGCAAGAGAGAAAAATAAAAAGACAGAGAAAGAAAGAATAAGTAGGGTTGTCTCTCAAGGATTCAAAGATCCAAAGTGAGTTTCCAGTGGGGGCTGTAGGGTTCTGCCCATCGCACACTCGTGATCAAAAGCACAGCTGGCTGGCTTGGGACCCTGGCTCTGCCTTTTCCTCCCTGAGGGATTTGGGGTTACAGGTTGCCCCTCTCTGAGTCTCAGTTTCCCCCTCTGTAAAGTGGGGCTTGTGCTAGCATCTACTGCGGAAAGCTCCATGTTACTATCTCCAAGGAGAATGAGCTCCCCGTCAAGGGAAGGATCCAAGCAGTGGCTCTACCGGGGAAGGGGTCACTGCTCAATAGCATTTCCAGATGTCCCAGAGGAGCCAGGAGGAGCTCGGTCTGCCCTGGGGCCAGGGCCAGGAAGGTTTTTGGAGGCCTCTGCCCGGCAGCTTGGGACTAGGCTGGGCCTGCAGCCAGACAGAGGTCCCAGGAGACCCCTGGAGAACCTGGAAGTTCCAGCCATCATGGGTGGGATGCAGGCTGGGGCAGGAGCCGCCAGGCATGGGGGCTGATGGAGAGTTTCCATGCCTGCCCCGATCCTGCCCCAGCCACCCACAGGCCTTCGGCGCCTGGTGTCAGCCTGTCAGGGAACCAGGGGGCTGGAGGAGCCGGCTGGCAACAGGGATGTTGTTCCGGGGTCAGTTACTACTGCTGGGCAGAGCCAGGGTGATCCCTGATCCCTGCTGAGCCCCAATCCCAGCTGAGCTGTGACCCCAACATTCCCCCCTGAGCCTCTATCATAGGCTGAACACTGATCCCTGCTGAACCTGAACTCAGGCTGAGCCCTCATCCCGATTAAGCCTCAAACCCCACTGACGCCAGGCTGAGCCCTGATCCCCGGTGGGCCCTGCTCCTGGACGGAGGCCTCACTGCAGAGAAGAGGAAGTTGGTGATCGGGGTTCACGGAGGGCATCAAAAGTTCCAGATCACCCTCATTCTGCCCCCACCCGCCCCTCCCGGGTGTGCCCCGAGACTCCAGAGTGACTGGACATGAACCTACCCTCCTCCTTTTGACAGGGCAAGAAGCGGAGATTAAGGAGCCACGTCACCTCCTCCCCACCCAACCACCCCAGCCAGCTCTGGCCCGGGACCTGGGGTTGCCCTCCATGGCCTGCCACCCACCCAGCTCACGCCTCTTCCTTCTCACGGTGCCACCTCATAAGGAAGCCTCCAGCCACGGTTCCGCCTGTCATATAGGCTTCTTTGCAAATTTTTATTTTATTTTATTTTTCCGTCATTTAGTCGTATGGTTTCAAACCACCTATTTTGTCTACAATTTTATTTCAAACTCTATTTGTGCTCTTATTGTCAGCCTGCCTGCGCCTTGTTTGCACAGCTTGGAAGCAGCGGGGCTGGGCTGGGCTTCTGGATACGCATCGGGAACAACCCCCCAGGGTCCAGCCTTGGGGGGCCAGAGTGCCCCCTAGCCCCAATGCTCATCCTGAATCTGCTGTGTGACCCAAGACAGCTCCCGACCCTCTCTGGGCACATTTCCCCTAATGGCAGCTGGGGGCCTCCCTGCAAGAAGGCTGAGCTCAGAGCCCGGGTGGGGCCCCCAGGGAGCCCTGCCCCCAGGTGTGTGGGAGGAGCTGGGACCCACTTGCGGGTTGGGGTGGTGCCATCCCTGCCTTTCCCCTCAGACTTGGGGTCTTTGCTGACATGGAACCACCTGCACCCCTGCCTTAGTCTGGTCTGGGTGGGTTAAGGAGCTGCTAGATTGCCAGAAAGTTCATTCCCCCTGAGGCCCTGGGGCTGCGAGCCAAGGGGCGGCTGGCACTGCAGCAGGCGGGGAGGGGCCCCCAGACTGGAATGGGTGAGAAATGAACCGCACGAGCGATTCGTGGCATTGTGGGGAGGCGATGTGGGTACTGGATGGGGCTTGGGTGCAAGAGGACACTCTGAGGACCCCCCAGGGTTGGCCTAGGCACATAGGACCCTGGGGGGGGTGTCCCCAAACCCCTCTGAGCCTCAGAGACGGAGAACAGGAGAGGGACAGAAAGAGGGAGATGCTCAGCTCGCAGACTTCAGGCGGGGGCAGGGATGGGACGAAAGGGCTGAAGATCCTGGGGGTGGGGACAGAGAATTCTGTGGCCCCACCACCACCCTGGGGACCGGAACTGCCCCAGCCTGCTAGGATGTCCCCGGCGTGGCCTCCCGGGGCCCCCCATCCCCACCCAGAACCCCTTGCTTGCAGCCAGGAGTTGGGGAGAGGGAACCCCCAATGAGCGATGGGCCCAGAGAGGCTGGCTGAGGATTGAGGCCACCAGCGGGCTTGGCAGAAGCCCCCAGGCCCCTCCACCACCCTCATCTACCAGTTGCCTCTTCCATCCTCCGGCCCCGGCCAAGTCCAGACACCGGGGATCCCTGAGTGTCCACAGTGCCGATGGAGAAACCGAGGAACACCTAGGTCCTTCTGGCATTCCCCAACCCGGGCTTTAGGACATTCTGGAAATCCTCGGTTCCAGTCAGAATCCACCATCCCCAAGTGAAGGCGCTGGGTTCAAAGCCATCTGACCTCAGAGTTCTTGACCATGAGAATTTTGGGGAACAGGCTTTGGCCTCCGGCAGCTGGGCAACCTCCAGTAAGTCCTGCCCCCTCTCTGGGCCTCGGCCTCGTCATCTGCAAATGGAGCTCAGGAGGCCGAGGCGACGACCCCCAGCCCTCACTTTGTCTCTCCACGCCCCTCAAGGGTCTCTGCAGACCCTCACCATGGGGCGGAATTGTGGGGCGGGGGCTACAACCCCACCGGCCTGGGCTCCCGGCCCTCTCCAGGCCTTGGTTTCCCCTCCCTGTAACATGTTTAAGAAGCGGGTTCTCCCTGCCCATCGCCGTGGTGCTGGGGGTGGGTGGGCCGAGGGGACAGGGCCCTGGCATGCCCGTGCCACCCACCCCCAGCCTTTCCTTGCCCCGGGCCCCTGGCACGTCGGGGTCTGCCCGCCCCGGCACCCCAGCCGGCTCAGGTTCACGTGGCTTAAATCTCAGCCAGCGGTGGGCCAGGAGGCGGGGGCCGGACACGCTTCATTTTCCAATTTCTGGAAATAAAAGCGGTGGGGCCATCTATTGTTGAATGGAAAAAAAAGTCTGTTGCAAAATATGTGTGAAGGAAAAAACAATATCGTCTAGGTGCGTCGCTGACGGGAGAGAGAAAATTCCAGGGAATACACTGGGCTGGGGAACAAAGGGGCCTTTCTCGCACCCTGGAAAGGTTTCGGTGGACTGTGCGTGGGGTGGTTTGAGAATCAGAAAATCCGATGCGGAGGTTTTGCCAGAACAATTGGGAGAAGATCCGTTGGGACATGGGAGTAAAAGCATAGTTTGTTTTGTGTGTGTGTGTATCTGGGGGGGTGACACCTATCCTTTCACTAGCAAAAAAAATAGAGCCAGAAACGCCGGCGACTCCCCTGCGTTCAAAGAGTTTGCCTGGAATTTGCCCCTTGCCTTATCCTCCTCGGCATGCACCAGGAAGCAGCGATTTCCCTCATCCTGGGCTCCTGGAATGTTCCAGAAGTCCTCCTTTACAGCCGGAATCCACCTGCAACCTCTCAGGCCCCCGGCTACACTGCCCGCGGCCTGGCATGAGCCATGGAACGGATGGTGCCCAGGGGTTTGAGTTTGGAACAAGGGCAGAGCTGGAGGACGTGAGGACATCAGGCCATCTTTGAAGCCCGTTTCCTGCCTGAGAGTCTCTATGGCCCCGTTAAAGGCCTGTGTCCTTGCTGAGGCCCGGAGAACCTGCTGGGCCTCTTCGCCGTTCCAACCCCAGGCCCTTTGCACGGGACACTCTTGCCCCAGACGCACCCAGGGCTCCCTCAAACACCTCCCTCTTGGCTGCTTTGTTTCAAGTCCCCCCAGCTCTGCCCCTGCATTATTTTTCACCGTAGCAATTGCCACCGTTAACTGGACTGTATCTTCTAGTTTGTTCCACCACTTATTGTGTCTTGCTTGTCAGCTCCATGAAGGATGGTTGGTATCTTTTGTTCCCTGCCAAAACTTTGCCCTCTACAAACAGCTCCTGGCATGCAGGAGGGTGCCTTGAAACAGAAAACGCCTTGAGTGAATGAACGAACGAATGAGTGAATAAATGACAGACGGTACTGAGCACTGAGAGACTCTCCGTCTGTTTCCTGGCTTGTCGCTGCCTCCCCCTCTCCCCACCCCAGGACAGGGAGCCCCGTGGGCAGGGTGCTCCGTAAACAGGTTCTGAACTGATGCCACCGTCTGGGAGTTAGACACTCGGAATGTGCCTGGGAGAATTTCTAGACCAAGTCTCCGGGGGCCTCCGGACTTGGGGGCAGGAGCTCACACGCCGACCCTGGCCTGTCCCCCACCCCAACTGCCCCTTGGTCCCCAGAGGGGTCTGCAGGTGAGGACTTTGTCCCCCTGGGGTGCAAGAGATGCTGGGGGACCGAGAGGAACGACCACACAGGCCCCTCCCGTGTCGGAGGGGGTGGCGGTGGGGGGACGCTTTGAACCTCACGCTCGGCTGGGGATGTTTGGACAAGGCCGGTGGCCAGGGGTGTCATCAGGCTAAAATTAGCCTCTGCTTCCCGCTTGGGCCTTCCTCCAGTGGCTCCAGCGAGTGCTAACAAGATGCCAGGCCGAGCTCCTCGGATATATGAATGTGGTCGCTCTCCTCAACAACCCCGATGGCTGGGTGCTGTTATTATTATCTTCCCCGTTTGACAGGTGAGGAAACTGAGACACAGGGCTGGCTACTGGCTTGGAAGTGGCAGAGGCGGGATTTGAACCCGGGCTCCAGGGCCTGTGCCCGTCCTGCTCAGGCCGGGGGAGGTGAGTCCCCAGGGGAGGTGTTCCTTGGCTTCTCCTTTCCTCGCCCCCCAAGGATGCCAGCCCAAAGCCAGCCCCCTGCCCCAGACCCCATTGCCATCCAGGAGGGGTGAGGAAAGGACCTGGGGTGCAGTGGAGACACCAGATAAAACACGGGACACCCACCTTGAATTTGAATGTCAGCTAAATAGCAAATAGATTTTTTTTTTAGCATAAGTATATCCCAGGGTCTATTTGGGACATACTTATACTACAAAAAAAATCATTGTTTATTTGAACTCCAGACTTAATCAGGTTTTTTCTTTTTTCTTTTTAATGTGCTAAATCTGGCCTCCTTAGCGGAGGCAGGCGATTTGGAGACGAAGTAAGGACGACATCAGGCGCTCGGGTGGCGGGGGCGACTTCCAGCAAGGTGACTGATGGGCTTCCCAGGTGCCCCCGGGACCAGATGTGGGTCTGGGAGGAGGTGGGGGCGGGGAAACATCCTGGCTGTGCTGAGCTGGAGGGGGAGGGGTGGGGGTCTCCCTGTCCCCCTCCCCCCCAGCCCCCTCCCAGGTCCTCTGGGCTCACTTTTCATATTTGATGGTGGGGTCTTGGGCAGAGAGTGAGCTGGGAACACCTGAGGCTGAGACCCACAGCAGGTGGCCTCGCTAATGGGGGTGAAAGAGTGAGCGAGGAGAGGGAAGGGGGTCCCCGCACACCAGAGGATCAGCGCAGGGCAGGGACTGTCCAATTTGGGGCCAGAGGGGGCACCAGGGCACCCCCAATCTGTCCCTCCCCCACCCAAACCCCCAGGCCCCTGCCATTTCCTTTCACTCTGAGGCCAGAGATCAGGGACAGCACCTCCAATCCGCTTTTTTCTGTCCCCACCCCTACCTGGGCCGGACCCTCCTGGGCCCCAGAATCCCCCATGTGCAGGGAGTGCTCTAACTCTCCCGCTGTCCCCCCGACCCCTTGGCCGCCACCCTCCCCCAAGTGCCAGGTTCAGCAGGAGTTTGTCAAGTTCTCCCCACCAAGCTGAGGAGTGGCTGCTTTTATAAGCCCAGGTTTCCAGATGGGGAAACTGAGGCTCAGACAATGCACTGACTTACTACAAATGGCGCAGTCAGAATTGGAATCCAGAGCTCTGATGTCAGACCCTGAGCTCTTGGCCACTCTTCTTTCTTTCCTGCCTCTGAGCCATCGTCCATGCTATTCCTTTGTTCTGGGTTGCTCTTCCCTATCTCCTGCAAACTCCTATTCGTGCTTCAGCACCCCTTTCTCCAGGAAGCCTCCCTGGACATGTGGTTGGGTCAGGCATCTCCTCTTGCTCCCTGTGCCTGTGTGTCCCCACTGCAGCCCTGGCCACCCCACATTGTAACTGCCGGGTCACTGTTCCTTGCTCCCCCAGACTGTGAGCTTCGGGAGGGTGGGCTGGCTCTCTCTTGGTCACCACCATGTCCCCAGTCCCCATGACAGGGGGAATTGCTCTGGAATCAGTCCTAAGGCCTTGGTTGTCTCCCTACTTGCTGTGTGACCCTGGGCAACTTGCTATCCCTCTCTGAGCCATGGTTTTCCCATATATAAAACAGGGTACCCTTCATGGTCTGAGTTGCACCGAGATGGCAAAGAAACCATGCGTGCAAAAGGTGACTGTGACCTTCCTGGCACCCAGGAAGAGACTCAACAAATGCTCATCTACAAATTTAGGATCCCCCCACGTGCAGAATGACATCTGAGACTGGGACGATGACGGAGCTTTAATGGGAACCACAAAGCAGGTACGGGATAGACTAATACGAAGTCTATAAAAGGGGGGGACAACACTTAAGGGCGGTGGAAGGTCAGGGAGAGTGTGATTTAGTTTCCGTGTTTCCGCGTTCGTGCAGGGCACTGGGCTGCAAGGAGAACCGAGAACCCCGGCTGCTGGATTCTGGGGGTGGCGATGGGGTCGGGGGCAGCTGGGGAGGGCGGATGGCCGACACTTTTTTCTGAACAACCTTTGGTCTGGTTTGAATTCTGTGGCCTGTGCCTGTTTTATCTATTAAAAAAAACAAACTGTAAAATATATTTTAGCAAGACTGCCACTTAAAAAAGAAAAAAAGACCCAAATAAAGAGGTTTGGGTGGCTTTAAAAAAAAAAAAGTGGGCTGGGGGAGGGGGTCTTGGGCCACAGGCCACCTGCAGCCCCTCCATTCTGGCGATGTGCTCTCCCCAGGGCCCTGAAGGGCTTTGCCCTCAGCCTGGCTCACACCTTTTCTGCTCCGGTTCAGCCCATGTCTGGGGTCCACCGTGACCCTGGAGGTGAAATGTGGGCTGGGCCGGGGCTCCCGCCGACCACCCGGCTTTCCAGCAGCTCCCCGGGGAGGCTCTGCTGGCTCGGGGAAAACTGTAAGAGCCAGTGGTGGGGCTGGGGGCCAAGCCAGGCCCCTCCTGGCGCCCCAACTCTGGGCAAGAGCAGAGGGAGGGAGGGAGGGGGGCTGGCCGGGAGCCGTCCAAGGACCTGGGAGCCTCTGAGCCACTCCGTGCCTCAGTTTCCCCGTGGGAAAATGGCTCTTTGACTCAGTGGCCCTCATGAAGGTGGAGGCTGCCTGCCATGACCTATGTGCAGGGACACGGGGGTCTCAGGCAAAGCCCCGGCCCCCACTCCTGGACCAGCTTTCAGCTTTGAGGACAGGTTAATGAGGGGGGCCCTGGGGAAATGTTTTTGCTCGGAAGCTCCCGAAACTGTGGTGGAAGCAAAGTGCATTTCATGCTGTTGGAGTAGCCAGCAAGCCCTGGCCTGGGTCCCCTGGGGGGGCACTTCCTGATTTCATCCACCCCCCCACTTTATATCACCCCGTTGCCCACCCCACCCACTGGGGGGTGCACCGAGCCCTTGCAGTGCCTCTGCCCGGAACGCCCTCCCTCCGCATCACTGCATAGCTGCCTTCTTCTCATCCTTCGTCTCTCCCTGATGCCCCCCACTAAAGAGAACCCCCACCTCCGCCGTTCACGCCACCTTGGTTTTATTTCTTGTGCAAAGTTCTGAAACACCCTTGTCCGTTTACAAGTTTGCACGGTTTTTACAGTCTGTTCTGCTCTGGTCTGGATCTCAAGCTCCGAGAAGGTGGGGACCTCGTCCATCTTCTGCCCTGAGGTGACCCCAACTCCCAGACTCTGCTTGGAGCTTGGTAAATGCTCAACTGAATTCTCAGAGCCCTGACTTCAGGACCCCTGGGAATGAGTGGTTATTCTCCCGGGGCACCCCTCTGTTGCAGCTGCCGTGTAATAAGGGGGACCCCTCCCGACCCCACTCAGAGCACATCCCCAGGAAGTGGGGTTGGGCTGTGCAGGTCCCTTTGCAGACCCCACCTCTGAGTCCCCAGTCCTTTGCTGACCTGGAGACTCATTCATTCATTCACTCATTCCACATGTATTCATCCCGTCCCTGTTGTGTTCCTGAGCTGGGTGCTGGGGCATGACTGGAGGATATGACAGCACCCTGGCTCTTGTGGGGTACACATTTGAGTTGAGATGGACACTAAACACCACAAGAAAATGACGTAGGATTTAGAAACTGGGATGGAAAAATCTAGAAGTTAAGGGTGTGGGTGCTGCAGGATACCACTTACGGGTGTCAGGGGAGGACTCTCTGAGGTGGTGACGTTTGAGCTAAGAACTGGAGAGGAGAGGGGAAGCTGTGAGGACACCTGGGGAAAACGGTTCTATAGGGAGGGCACAGCCCGTGGAAAGGCCCTGAGGCAGGACCTGGCCTGGCGTGGTGGGGGAGCAGCGAGGAGGCCTTTGAGGCTGGAGAGGAGGGAGCCGGGGGAGAGCGGGAGGAGGGGACGGGGCAGGGCGTGCAGGGCCTGGTGGGCCGCGGGGAGGACTTGGGATTTCCCCCCGAGGAAGGTGGGAGCCATGGAGGGCTGTGGGCAGAGGAGGGACGGGCACTGACTCGGTGCTCACAGGCGCCCTCTGGCTGCTGCGGGGAGGAAGGCATGGGGGGCGAGGGCAGGAGCTGGGGGACCGGGGTAGAGGCAGTGATGCTGGGGTGGGTCCAGGCTGGTTTCTGAAAGGTGGGGTCTCCGGAGAGGCACGAGGGCAAACAGACTAACCCCACTGGTGGGCAGAGCTCACTTCTGGGTCGCCTTGTGTGTCCCAGCCCAGGTCATGTCAACGCTCCCAGGTGCCCACAGCCCACGTTTGACCTAAATTTTAAAGGGATTTTTTTTTGGGGGTATAATTTTGCTTTAGGGATCACGTACCCGCGAGAATGACTTCCTTTCCCACTGGGTGGTTTTTGTGCCCAGCATCGTGACCTTGTGAAGTTGTCAGAGAACCTGCATGTTATTTTTAAACAACAGCTAATGTACCAAAGCGCTAAGGTTGCGCGCCGGCTGGGGCCTGTTTCCTCCTCTCGCGGGTGCTCAGGCCCCGGGTTGCCGAGAGGCTGGAAGGAGCTAACAGGCACCCGGAGCCAGGCTGGTGGGTGGCCAACGTGCGGTGCTTTGCCCCGTCCTGGGATCTTTTTTGGTTTCTTGGCCCATGGAGAGCTCGGAGACCCCCAGCTGGGGGGGCTGGGGCCAGCTGCAAGCCAGGCGGGGGCTCTCGCAGCCCTGGAGAGGGGCAGCGGTTGGCTCCAGCTGTGCTAGCACGGCTCCCAGTGCCCTTGGGGTGTGTGTGTGTGTGCACCCCACCGCCCCCGGGGACCTGCCCTTGGCTGGGGGTCCTCTGGAAGAGCCTCTTCATTCCTGCGTCCTCCTTTCCATGCCTCCTCCTCCTCCAGGAAGCCCTCCTGGCCTGCAGGAGGCTGTGCCCCCCCCCCCGGCTCCTCCCTTTGTTTTGATCTTGACCACTGGGGACTGGGAAGGCCTTTAACAAGCCCCAGGGAAAGCTCTGGAAAGGCCCAGCCCTGCCCCATGTGGGGCCGCTGGAGAGGTAGAGGGTGGGAGGCTGGGTACTCTGGAAACCTGGCAGGGACCCCTGCCATGGGGTCTGTGTGTGGGAAGGGAGTGAAGTCAGCCCCGCAGCCCCTGTCCTAGTAAATGTTTATGGGGAAGGGGATCTGGGCAGGAGGGCTCCGTGGAGCCTGTTCTGGGGGGCCTGGTAGCGTCACTCCTGCCCTGGCAGCTGGCCTGGAAGAGGACAGGCCAGCAGCAAGCGCGGCCCCTCAGCCGGGGGGACTGAGGCTAGGAGGCGGCTGGGAAATGACCACGACTGGCTGTGGGGCCCCAGGGACCAGGCCCTCCGCTGGCTGCGTGCGGAGTGACAACCGGGCCCGCTCCCAGCGCCATCACGGCCCGGCTGCCGCGGACAGGGCGGATGGGAGCGCAAGGGGATGGAGGGCACAGCCCGGCCGGGACCTTGGCCGCGGCGAGCTCTGCCCCCTGCCGGCCCCGACAGGAACCGCCTGTGGGAATTGGGACCCCGATGCTCCCATCTGCCAGCCCGGAGGGCCACGGCTAGCGCTGGCCACGGGACAGGACAGAGCCGAGAGTGTGTGGGAGCTGGGGACGCGGCTGCTGCTCCGGGAGGGCCCCCTGACCCCTACACGGGAGGGCGGGGGTCTCACCTTTCCCAGGGACCCCGAGTCCGGGCTCAGGCGGGCAAACCTGGACACAGCCCTGAGCTGGCGCCTGGGTCCCCGCGGCCAAAAAGGCCTCACTGGGGGAGGTCCGGGGCAGGGATGGCCGTCTGCGGGCCATGGCGGGAAGGCCGGCCCCGGCTGCCCCAGAGCCCTGATTTACGGCCCGTCGGGGCTCGCCAGGCCAGCCTCTTGGCTGCCAGGAGCACTGAGCCAGTTCTGGAAGAAACCCGGGGGCTGGGCCCACCGAAGCTGCTGCCCCTGGCCATGGCCCCTTGCTGGCCCAGGCCGACGGGGTCCTGTCCTGCTCCCCATGACTGGCAGGGAGGAGGCCCCAGGGCTGCCTGTTCCAACGCCCGGGAATTTGGAGCAGGGGCTGGGTGCAGGGCCCGGGCTCGTTGCCCACCTGCGCTACTGTCAGTGGGGGGAGGCCCAGGAGGGGTTGGCCCGTGACCTGTGAGGGGCTGTGGGTGGCCGGATTCTGCTCAGGCGCCTGCAGGAGCCAACAGCGGCCTCGACGGCGATCTGGGGGCGTCTGGGCCAGGTCACCAAGCCGTCGGGGGGACAGGGCCTGGCCCGCAGAGGACGGGGTTGGAGGGGGAGAGAGACACACACGTGTAGCCACAGAGTTTATTTTGGGGGGCGTCCCGGCTCACACCTTAGGCTCCGAGAACACCTTCCAGCCCTCCAGCCGGCCAATCTTGGTCAGGGCAGCAATGGTGCCGAAGCACAGGCAGGCGGCGGCGCCCGCCCCGGAGCTGTGAGCTGGAAGGGGGAGCGGGGGTCAGTCAGGCCTGCCCGGGACGCCTCGGCTGCCCCCACCCTGGCTAGGACCCCAGAGGACTCAGAGCGATCTGTGTGGCCTGAGCTACAGGCTCTTCGGAGTTTAAGTCACGGGCCTCCAGCTGTTCATGATGGGGAAACCGAGGCACAGAGCAAACACCTGTGCTGCCCCGGATGTAGGGACTCAGCTTCCTCTCTGCCCACCCCCCAACCCCGTGAACCGAGGAGAACCGCAAGTGCCTGCTGGCAGGGGCTCGGGGAGGACACAGAGAAGACCCCTGAATATGGGTGCCCTGAGCCTCCAGGCCAAGGCAGTGAGGGTGGGTCCCTCTCCATGGTGCCCACCCCACCTCTCTGCCTGCTAGAACCTTCCATGGAGCCCCACACCCCCCTGACGGGCCTGAGGCCAGCAGAGCCATTTGTCCGAGGGGGACTGGCTCAGGGGTTCCCCTCACGGCAGCCAGGGTACAGGTGGGCACCAACTCGGGGCTGCCGGGAGGGAGGGCAGGAGGAGCAGCGCCGCCCCCGTTCAGGCAGGACCCCCGGGACAGGAGCCTCTCCTCCAGCGACCTCAGCGAGGGACATCCCCTCACCCCCTCGCCTACAACGTGGGTCCTGAGAGGCCTGACCCGCCACGCCTGTGGTCACCCACACAGACTGGCACAGCGCGGTCTGGGGGCTGGAGCAGGCAGGGACCCCCCTCTCTGACAAGGGCGTGGACAGCAGAGTGAGGGTGGCAGGGAGCGCCAGGCTGCACACACAGGCGAGAGGAGGGAGAGGTGCACACGAGGGCAGAGCCACCGTGCAAAGGCCCTGAGGCCTGGGGGTGAGGGCGGGGGCGACGGGCGGCGGCCGCTATCGTCACTGAACTGGGCGCGTCCTCCCGCCCGGCCTGCCCTATGTCCCCCCAGCCGTCTGGTCCCCGCTGGGCACTGCAGCCGAGCCCCCGCTGGCTCCCTGTGCGGAGGGAGGGAGGGAGGGTGACTGGCAGAGACCAGGGGCTGCTCTGCCTGTCTAGGAAGAGGGGGTGTGGGGGGTCCACTCACTGCGTGCCCCCAGGGTCAGGCCCCCAGCACAGCCTCCGATGAAGTAGTTCAGGGGGTCGTCAGGCTTCTCCCGGACCTGGGCACTGATGCAGGAGGCGAGGCTGAACATGGCACCGATGGCGGCTGCGGGCAGACGGGAGGGTGGGCACCGGGTCAGGGCCCTGGGGGGCTGCAGGGGAGCCCGGGGAGAAGCTTCCGGGCCGGATCTCGACAGATGCTGCTGGTCTGCTGGTGGCCACACCCTCCAGGCACAGTGCCGCACCCCGAGACTTTCTGACTCCCCCTCTACCCCACATCCATCCCTGAGGGAGTTGGGGCAGCCGCAGAACATGCCAGAACCAGGGTCTGTCTGGCTGGTCTGGGAGCGCCCCCAGAGAATCGGATGCCCCCTGACTCCCAGCGCAGGGCCCAGGGGCCCCCACTCACCTGCGGTGAATGTGTACCGCCCCGCCTTGGCCACCCTTTCCACGAAGGTGTCCGCGGGCTGGAGTGTGATGCTGTAGGCAGAGACGACCAGGCCTGGGGGACGAGAGGAGCAAGGCTGGGGGGGGCCCGATGGCACCCGAGACCCCCACTCCTCCCGGCAGACCAGCCCTTTCTCTCACTCACCCTCACGGCCCCCCACAGCCCCTGCCCAGGCCGGGGCTGGAACACAGTTAAGCAGCTGGCCCGCAGCCGCCCAGGGGCAGAGCTGGGATTCGAACTCAGGCCTGCTGGCTCCAGACGCTGGGCTCTTGCCTCCCCTGATGCCCCTGCCCTTTCTGATGGCCGGGCCCACCCAGCCAGATGCCACAGCTGTGCCCCCCACGGGCCCTGGGAGCCCAGCCCGGCTCCCCAGCTCCCACCAGAGGCCCCGTTTTCCTCTGGGGCCCCAGGCGGCTCGGCCTGATCCTCCCTGGCAGAGGCCCCGCTCCCTCGGGCCTGGCCTGTCACCCAGCACCTGGATGGCCCCGTGTGGCCCAGCTGTGCCCACGCCTGCCCGGCCTTCCCGCCCAAGCCAGGTTTTCCATCCCCGGCCGCCACCCCGGGCCCCCCGTCATTTGGCTTTCTCACCCAGAGGCCCGGGCTAGGGCTGGGTGGGAGCCGAGGGCGGAGGTTTTATCCTGGCCGGTGGCCCTGAGTGAGCGGTGCCGTGGCCTCCTGGCCCCTCCATGGTGGACGGGCAGACCGAGGCCCATCTGGACAGCTCCCGCCCCCAGCAGACCACCCGGGGAGCCCCCCACCCCAATCCCAGCTGGTCCTGCTCACAGCAGACACTGCAGCCTTCCTTTCCCACCAGCAACCCAGACGGACGCCCACTGCCAGCAGGACACCCCTGGGCAAGCCCCTCCCAGGGAAAGCAGAGGTGCCGCCCACCGGGTGCCAGAGTGGCCATCACCCCTCCGTCCTCCCAAGAGCCCGGAGAGGCTCAGGCTTCAGAGGCGAAGGCGCCTGCCTGAGGCCGCCCAGCAGAGCCAGGCTGGGAGCCTGGGTCTCACCCAAAGCCCAGGCCCGGTCCCCTCACTTCAGCCCTGGGAGCACCCACCGCTCCAGGAGACCCCCTTCTCCCCCGGCTGGGGTTCGGTCCAGCTCACCAGGGTCCTGCCCCAGGTAGCCGCCGTGGGGGCCTTCATAACTGACAGCGGGGCTCATCTTCACAGCAACCCCAAAGGGGAGCAAGACGGCAAACCCCACTTCACAGATGGGGAAACTGAGGCCCAGAGATGCAGGGGAAACTGCTTACAGTGAGGGCACTAGGGACCTTCTGGATCTTTATCCCAGGCCCATGACAAACCCAAGCATCCCCGCTCATCTGCAGAGAGGTGGAAGGACCCCCAGGAGCAGGGCTGGGCAGGGAGGGGCTAGGGCTGCCCCCGCTGGGGTCACGCAGGGTTGAGGGGTCTGGTCCAGCTCCCCCCAGCTATGCTGCCGGCCCGGCCCGGCAACGCAGACACCCAAACACCCCGGCAGATGGGAAGGCTCTTCACCAGGGTTCAGAGAAGGAGTCACCACCTCCCAAGCTGGGCCCAGGCACCAGGGTCTTAAAAGGTTCCAGAGAATTCCACTGAATCCACAGAGGAAATTCAGCGACACCCCAGAACCTAGTCACAAGGGAGCCCCGAGGGGCGTGGGGGCTGAGGGGTTCCTACTTACAGCCCAGGCTGAGACAGCAAGTGCCCCCTGCCCTGTGAGCGAATCCTGTCCTATGAGCACCCCACTATCTTATGTCACCTCAGAAGCCCTTGAACTGGGAGTGGATGACCCAGAGGCCCCCCAATTACTCTGCAGAGTCAAAGACTGCCCCCGCCAACTCTCCCCACCAATTATCCAATATGGAGAACCCCCCAACCTCCCCAGGAGCCCCACGTGACTCCACAGATGTGTGACCCCCATACCCCAAGCACATGAGGGTCTCTACTGATACAGACCTTTCCACAGCCCCCCATTACCCTCTCAAAGGGCCCCCCTCTGCCTGCTGCTGACTCCCATTCAAAGACATTCATTCATTCATTTACTGTTCACCCACAAGGCACTGGGCTGTGCTCCAGGGCCTCCCCCTCCAGCCTGGAAGCCAGACAGGACACAAGGTATCTCCGGGGAACGAGGGAGTGGGGGTCGGGGGGGCCCCAGAGCCACCTTTCAGGAAGTCCTGAAGATTGAGTAGAGATGGCCAGTGAGAAAACGCGGGGCGCGCACACACACAGTAACCCTGAGACTCCTGGAAGCTTCAGCGACTCCCCCACATGTGGCACCTCTGCCAAAGGTCCCCCCCCGCCCCTTCAGATCCAGCCAACGCCCTCTCCACATCAAGCCCCCCAGAGGCTCCTCACTCGGCAGCCCCCCCGCAACAGTCTCCTGGAGCTTCCGTCCACCTCCACATACTGCTGGCTCTCTCATGCACCAACCTCACTGTCTTTTTCGGTTTCACAATCCACCCCCCACAAGGTTTGTCTGCCGCCCCAACTTTTCTCCTGGAAGGCTCTGCATGATCCTCAGGTCGCCACCCCCCCCAGAAGCACAGCCAAGATTCCCTATAAAGTTCTGATGGGCTCTGCAGGCTCTGATGATGGCTGCAGGGTCTCCCCTTAAGACCCCCTCTACGGCTCCATGTACCCCCCTACAGATTTATCGGACCCCACCTCACTTCTCCCAACAACTCGCCTTTCAAGCAGACTCCACATAACACCCCACACCCACATCCCGGAACTGCCCCTTCATCCCTTTCTCCCAGGGACCCCCCTCAGCCCCCCCAAAACTGACAGTGGTGCATTAAGTCTCCCCTAATCCGAATGGCTCCAGCGGACATTCAACTTCCACCAGGCACTACTGTTTCTGGAGCCAGAGACACACAGGTGACCAAAGCCACCATCACTACTTTTCAGGGAGAATGAGAATTAAAGATGATATCTGCAAAACGCTGGGACTAGAAGGGGCGAGACTCTGGGGCCCCCATTGTGGGGGATGCCAGGGCTGTGGGACCCTCGTGCCCCCGGCGCTGCCACCTCTAGAGCAGCCCCTGGCCCACCTCCCTATTGATCTCCAGGTCTCAGGACTCTGCGGGTGGCCCCACTGAAAAGTTCAGACGTCCCCGACCGCCCAGTGCCCCCTGACCCTCAAAAAGTCTCCTTCGTTCCAAAACGTCCCCAAGCTTCTGCACCCTTTGCAGACACTCCAATCCAGAACGCCTTCAAACAAGATCCAAAACTGCCCCGCTGGAAAACCGCATCACCCCCGCTCCCCGACTGTGCCCCTCTCCACACCACATCCCCAGAGCCTAGGGAGCCGGCTTCCCACAACCACAGCACGCAGGCACCGCCTCCGACGCGCCCAGAGACCAGCCTGTCACCTGGCGCACGACCCCCCGGTGCCCTCCGACCCTGCTGGAAGCCCGCCCCGGGTCTGTCTATGTCACACAATCCTCCCCAGAGCCCCAAGGCGGCCCCGGGCCCGGCGGTGGCCACCACGTGCCGTCCTGAGACATCCCCAGGACCCCTGACCCCGCCGACGGTAACGGGTGACCGCATGACCTCCCTGCGCCCTCTGACCCGGCCCGACAGCCTACAATGTCTATGTCACTCGCACCGCTCCACGGCGGCCCCGGATACCGCGACGACGACCCCTGTCCCCCGCCGACAGCCCCGAGTGACCCCATGACCTCCCTGCGCCCTCCGCCCTGCGGGCCCGGTCGGCGCTCACCGACGGC
>PVKY010004428.1:0-19300 GCA_004027775.1 Bradypus variegatus
CGATAAGAGGGGCCACTGCATTTCTACGCTCTCGCTCCCAGCGCCGGCGCTCCCTCCTCACACGGGACCGAGCCTGGCAGGGAGGGGCGCGGGTCCCCTGGCCGCAAAAACTTTATTCCTGGGTTCCTCCTGCCGTTTTTTGCTGTTCCTATCTCTCTGCTGGGCTGGCTGCTCTCAGATTCTCTGGTGTCTGGTCTCAGTCTATTTATGATTGGAGTTTGGCTGAGCAGAATGCGTTCCCAATAAGAGGGGCCACTGCACTTCTCCGCTTTTGCTCCCAGCGCTGGTGACCCCTCCTCCCACGGGACCAGGCCTGGTAGGGAGGGGCGCGGGTCCCCTGGCCACAAAGACTTACAGACTTCGCCGATCTCAGCGGTTCCACATGCTCATGAGTGATGTATGAAGTATGCCCCAAGTCAAATTGCTCTGCGGTGTCCAGTCCATGCAGTTCCTGGCTTTCTACCTAGTTTCCTGGAGGAGTAACTAAAACATACAGCTCACTAGTCCACCATCTTGCCCCTCCCCTCCTTCATTCTCTAGCTATTCTAATACACTAAAACCCAAAAAGGAATATCTATATAATGCATAAGAATAACCTCCAGAATGACCTCTCAATTCCATTTGAAACCTCTCAGCCACTGAAACTTTACTTTGTTTCATTTCTTTTCCCCTTTGTGGCCAAGAAGCCTTTCTCAATCCCATGATGCCAGGCCCAGGCTCATTCCCGGGAGTCATGTCCCATGTTACCATGGAGATTTACACCCCTGTGAATCATGTCCCACAGAGGGGGAGGGCAATCAGTTTACCTGTTAAATTGGCTTAGAGAGAGAGGCCACATCTGAACAACAAAAGAGGTTCCCTGGGGTTGATGCTTAGGTACAATTATAAGTAGACTTAGCCTCTCCTTTGCAGTAACAAGCTTCATAAGGGGAAGCCCCAAGATTAAGTGCTCAGCCTACTATTTGTAGTCCCCAATGTTTGCAAGAACATAAGGAATTCCCCAGGTGGGTAAATTTAATATTTCTACAATTTTCCCCAGTCCCTCAAGTGGGCTTTTCAAATACTTTTTTATCCTCTGCCGAAATTACTCTGGGATGCTGTGCCAGTTTGAATGTATTATGACCCCCAAACACCATTATCTTTGATGCAATCTTTTGGGGCAGACATTTAGTGCTAATTAGATTGGAATTCTTTGAGTATTTCCATGGAATGTGCCCCACCCAAATGTAGGTGATAACTCTGATTAGATATTTCCATGGAGGCATGGCCCCATCCATTCAGAGTGGGCCTTGATCAGTGGAGCCATATAAATGAGCCGACAGGCAGAGGGAACTCAGTGCAGCTGTGAGTGACGTTTTGAAGAGGAGCAACAGCCAAGAGGGACACTTGGAAGAAAGCACAGGAGCTGCAGATAAGAGACAGTCTGAAGACGGCCGCTGCAAGCAGACTCTTGCTCCAGAGAAGCTGAGAGAGGACAGATACCCCAAGTGCAACTAAGAGTGACATTTTTGAGGAACTGCAGCCTAGAGAGGAACATCCTGGGAGAAAGCCATTTTGAAACCGGAACTTTGGAGCAGATGCCAGCCACGTGCCTTCCCAGCTAACAGAGGTTTTCTGGACACCATTGGCCATCCTCCAGTGAAGGTACCTGATTGCTTTATGGCCTTAAGACTGTAACTGTGTAACCAAATAAACCCCCTTTTATAAAAGCCAATCCATCTCTGGTGTTTTGCATTGTGGCAGCATTAGCAAACTAGAACAGATGTATCGGGGCTTCACACTAACCTGTACAAACAAACCAAATCTCCCTCCCTATTCAAGGTTCCATGTAATTATAGTGCTTGAATAAACTGACCACACAAGTTAAATACATAGCATGCCAAATAAAATAGATTTTCAACCAAATAAACATCTCTACCTTTGGTCTCACACAGAAGCTGCAATTTTTAAAACACAGTAAATATCATCCTTTACCCTTTAGTCTAATTTACCTTAGTCCTAAGCATGGTCATTTCATTCATATCTCTAACTGAAGTCTGATCCCTTTTTCAGCATCATTTGCTGTATGGAGTAATGCTGACATTCACAGCTGTCGGACTCTAGCTTTGTGCCTCAGGTGTCACACTGATACCCGAAGTTCCAGGGACCCACTAGGTTATACATAAGAGCTCAGCATCTCAGAATCTAGAAACAACTCTTACAACTCAGGAATAGATGTAATTGCTGTAAGAGCTTACAATCTAGGAACCATTACAATAAGCCTTCCCCTGATAACCTATGCTCTCAGATTCAATTCTCAATTTGAACATTATAGTTAGTCCATATTAGTGAGGCATTATAATGTCTGTCTTTTCATTTCTGGCTTATCTCACACAACACACTGTCTCAATGTCCATTTACCTAGTTGCATACCTCAAAACTTCATTTCTTCTTGCACTCAATATTCCATTGTATTTATACAACACAGTTCACCACTGTGAATACTGCTAGCCATAAACCCCACAGTACAAATGTCCACTCATGTCCCCGCTCTCAGTTCTTCCAAGTGTATACCCATTAACAGGGTTGCAGGACAATATGGCAACCCCATGCTTAGCTTACTGTGGAACCACCACACTGCCCTCCAGATGGGCTGCACCATTCTACTTCCCCACCAATAGTGATTAGGTAAATCCCCCTCTCCACATTTTCTCCAGCACTTGTATCCCTCTCTTTATTTTTAAAACAGTTTTATCCACATACCATACAATTCAACGTAAGCATACAATATTGTAAACACACTGAACAAAGTTGAATGTGAGTATGGTTGAAAGAGGAAGGCTAGGAGCATGTAGGACACCAGAAGGAAAGATAGAAGATAAAGACTGGGATTGTATAACTTAGTGAAATCTAGAGTAGTCAATGATGGTTATTAAATGTGCAAATAAAGAATGTTTTTACACAAGGGAGAACAAACAAATATCAATTTTGCAAAATGTTGAAAATAGGATGGTATTGAGGGAAGCTCAAGAAGCCTAAGTACAGATTTCTCAGAAACCATGGAGGTGAGAAAGCAGTGGTATGATATATAAGTCCTTTTGACGCAAAGATTGAGCTTTGTATTAAAATACTCGAGCAAAAAAAAAAAGAAGAAAGGTGGGGGCAGTCGATGGAGATAATATAACAAGATTGGCAAACTGTTGACAAGGGTTGAAGGTGGACAAGGGTGGGTGGTTACATGAGAACTCATTAAGTCATCCTCTCCACATTTGTATATGTTTGGGAATTCTCACAATCATAATTTACCAAATACAAAAGTACTGTGAGTTATAATACGATCCCTTAAAAACACATAAAAAAGATATATACACGGAAACAACTAAAGAGGAAAACATTAACATGTTAACAATTATCTCTACATCCTGGGATAATAAATTTTTGCTTTCTTCCTCAGATAGTTCTGAAATTCTCTAAATGAGCACGCATTATTTCTACAATCAGAATACATACTAGAATGTCATGTAAAACAAGAAATTAATTAAATGAGCATACGCTTCAGGTCCTCTACCTAAAGTCCCAAAACATCTTCCTAATTTATTACCAAATAACTCTCCCTCCCTCACACAGGATTCCCAATTCTTAGGGCTGAAGAAGAACATGGCATAAGGGCATAAACCCAGGCAGCCCAAGTTAAATCCTAGTTCAGTCTCTTCTCTGCTGTTTGATATTGGGCAAATAACTTAAGGTCTTTCCATATTACCTGTAAAACAGGGAAAATGTTTGTAATAAGTCAAGAATCTGTTACAAGGATTAAGCTAATCAATGCATACAAAGCCCTTAGAATACCTGGAACTCCACATGTTAGTTAATCATTATTACTCATTCATCAGCATATGTCCCATCCAATCTCCTATTTATTTTACAAATTTTTAAACATTTTCCCAGCAGAAGAATTTGCTAATGGATGAAAGGAATCTGTCCTACTGATAGCAGAAACAATACACAGCATGTTAAGACTTCTCATGGTAGGGTTAGAATTAGGGCGGTGGCTGGCTGATGAGCAAAGAGCAATCCCAAGAACTGGTCAGCCTCAAGGAGAAAGAAATCTCTGAGAACAGCAATAAACAGCAGCTGGGGATCATCTAAGGTCAAGCATCAAGGGGGAGGAAAAAGGGGACGTTAGTAAAATAACTAATAAAAATTTACAAAAGGAACAAATATCTATAAAAGCAGATTGTCCCACAGTGCCAACAGCCTCTCACCTTGCACCCCTTTTCTTGCAGAGTGCCTGCATGTCCTCGCACATGAGTTCCTAATAAACTTTCTACCTCTTCCTCAGTCTGTGCTGTGCCCTTGAATTCTTGGTGCATGGTCAAGAACCTAGGAAACCAAATCCGGCAACAACATTATTGGAACCCAAGGGTTCTGATCTGTAAGAAAGGGTTAAGTTTAGCTTTCACATAGAGGCAGCATGGAGTACAGAAAATGGCGGCAGAACTAGCTTAAACAGGCCCTGTGATAAAGGGAAGAGCCAGAAAGAGAGAAAGCCATGACATTAGCCTAGAATCTGCGCCAATGGAAAAGTAACCAGGG
The DNA here is from genome assembly GCA_004027775.1 of Bradypus variegatus. Classification (NCBI taxonomy): domain Eukaryota; kingdom Metazoa; phylum Chordata; class Mammalia; order Pilosa; family Bradypodidae; genus Bradypus; species Bradypus variegatus. The sequence continues at coordinate 4,573 of PVKY010004428.1, forward strand.
TCACTGGAATGTAAAGGAATATGGGGTACAATCAGAGGTGGGAACTCCCAGCAGGAAATTTAAACTGAATGAACTCTCTGGGATAGGCTGTACAATTCAAAATCTCAAAGACGGGCCAGTTAGCTCTCTTGGATAGGCTGTAACCGCTGTAGTACCCACCCAATGAGGAAACAGGGGAGGGACCTGTGCATTAGGAATAGGATATTAAAAGATGGCTATGTTCTTCCTCCCTAAGGCCAGTCCACCACCTGTCTGGCTATGCACCTTATCTTGCAAGATTGCAAATAAATTCTTGTCTCCTCCAGAACAGAGTGAGCGTTTATTCTCTTACAGGTACCGCTTTATTTTCGTTAACTCCCTCCTCTCTGCAGCCCTCTTTGAGAAGTCAGGGCCAAGGGCGCATAGGAGGCTGGAGATACCACGACTGTGTCTCCGATCCAGAAAAACCACAGTGTGTGAGACCTACTCCTTACAAAAAAAGGAGGGAGAGGAGAATCATTACGAATCCCGGAACAGCCCCATTTGCGGCAGAAATCGAAGAAAGCCCAGTGACGCTACAGCCGAGCTCCGACCCAATTCCGGATTCACAAAAGCTTTCAGGGACGGAGCGCTTCTCTGGGAAGAAATAAGAATAGTAACAACCGATAACTTTTGGTATCTCCCGGGTCGGTTCTAAGGATTTTCCCGTCTATTTAGGTAATTCTCACAACACCCCTACTAGGTGTTTAACAAAGTTTTTACAAGGAAAAACGGAATAATTAACTCTTCCAAAATAAAATCACCCAAGGAGGAAGAGCGTGTGGAAGGTGCGGGGAGGTGGGATGGGGTTGCGGAGCGCCAGGAAAACCTTGAAACCCCCGCAACGCTAGACCCGGACCCGTCCCCAAACCGGGGACGCGCCAACCTCCCCAAACGCCGAGGGGCGCAAATTGCTGCCCCGTCACCTGGCAGCGCCCTCCACCACTGGCCGCAGTTTCTCTCCTTCGAGGGCGTGGGCGGACAACTGCGGTCCCCACGTGCCGGCTAGGAAAGCTCGGAGAGGACGCGGAAGAGGGGCGCTGACTCACCTCCCAGAGGGGGATTAATAGTGGCGGCCTCACGCTCCTCAGCGGATGTGCCTGGGACACCAGTTGACACCAGGATGGAAATTTGAAAATCCCGGCGATTACCACGGCCACAGCCCCGCCCTCCTGCAGCGGAAGTGCTTCTGACCTAACACAGCTCCAGGACTACAATTCCCAGAATCCTCGGCGACGAAGCGCTTACACTGGATTACCGCTAAATTTTGTAATATAAGCAGGTTTAGAACACAGTTCACGGGGGCTTTTGGGGCCTTGCCTTTCTTTTCTTTTTTTCTGTTTTTCTTTTTTCTCTTTCTGTTTCTCTCCTTCCTCCCTTCCTTCCCTCCCCTCCCTCCCCTCCCTCCCTTTTTCCTTCTTTTTTCCTCAGTTTTTAAATTACAGTACCAATAAGTGCTAAATAAATAAGTAATAAGTAAAGTAAATGTGGCCATATAGGAGAGAAAAGGGAAGCTTGCAATCAGAAAACAAAATCACATCATAACAGGGAAGTGATGTCCAAGATAAAACTGGAGGTCTTTAAAGCCCTGGGTTGGTCTTGCCCTGGAAGAATTTCAGAATTGGGTTTGCTTATATTGCCTTCCTTCCTTGACACGTGACTGGTTGCAGCTAGATCTCTGACAATAAAACCTGGCGTGAGCTATTCACTCCAAGATGCTAAAGACTCCGATCAGGCCACAAAACAAATAAAAAAGCTTTCAACTTTTATAGACTTTAGTTGTTCGTTTTGATGATCGGTATTCCGGCAAATGAAAGGCTCTGCACTGGCAGGAAAAGGAAGGAAATACTGTAATTGGAAAAAACAACCTGGATATACCTTGAAAATTTTTCTTTCTTGAGTTCAGCTTCAAGCATCCCATAATCTACATCCACCCTGTTCTTGACATTGTAAACACAGTAGACTCTTATTTTTCTACCAACTGACTGAAATCAAGGAGCCAGGGTTACTAAAAAAGTGGGGGTAGAGTTGGGGGCTCCTGTCCAGATAGCTAATAAATTCGACTCCTGAAAGAGTACACTGCCCGCATTTCTACCGAGAAAGAATATAAAAGCATTTTTAACTCCATTACAAAAAAAAAAAGAAAGAATAGTAAAATGAACCCCCATGCCCTCATCCTCCCGATTCAACAATTATTAGTATATTGTCACCCTTGCTTCATCTATGACTTTTAATTTTATTTATGTAGGAATAGATGCAAAATACATTTTCCATGTTACCATTTCTAATAATACAATTCAGTGGCATTATTTTCCAATGTTGTCCTACTATTACTATTTTTCATTAATAAAACTTCTTCATCACCTGAGACGGAACATCTTGACCCAATAAGCAATAACTTCCCAAGGCCCTTCTCCCCTCCCCAGCCCCTGTTAACCTCCAATATACTTTCTATAATTCTGCTTATTGTAGATATTTCATATAAGTCGAATCATACAATATTTATCCTTTGGGATCTGGCTTACTTCACTTTGCATAATGTTTCCAAGGTTTATCTATGTTGTAGGATCTACTAGTACTTCAATACTTTTTATGGATGAATAATATTCCATTGTATGACTACACCACATTTTGCTTATCTATGCATCTGTGTATATTTTGTGAAAAATATTACTATGAACATTGTTGTACAGTATGCTTTTGAGCATCTAGGACTTTTTCTTATTTCCATTTTCACTACTGTGTTATATTTTAAATCATATCTCTGACATCACGCTATTTCCCCCTAAGTATTTCCACACGTATCTCTAAAAAGTAAAGACATGTATTGCTTAACCATAAATACTAAATCAAACCAAACAAAATTAAAAACAAATTCAGTATTATGTAATATCCAGTCCCTATTCAAATTGCCAATGATTTTTCTCAAAATTACTTTTTATAGCCCTTCAAGTTTAAATCAATATTTAAAGGCCCATTCATCATCTTATGTTTGTTGGGTCTCTATTGTGAAAAATCCTGCTATGAACATTGGTGGCATAAAAATACTGGTTTGAGTCTCTGTTTTCAATTCTTTGGTTTATATACTTAGAAGTGGGATTGCCAGGTCATGTGATAATTCTACATTCAGCTTACTGACGAATTGCCAAACTGTTTTCCACAGCAGCTGCACAATTTTCCATTCCTACCAACAATGTAACAAGGGTTCCAACTTCTCTGCCTCCTCACAAATTTTGTTATTTTCCATTTAAAAAAAATAATAGCCATTTGGTGAGTATGAAGTGGTATCACACTGTGGTACTGGTATCCATTTCCCTGATGACTAATGATGTTTAGCATTTTTTCATGTGCTTATTGGACATTTATATATCTTCTTTGGAGAAATGTCTATTCAAGTTCATTGCCCATCTTTAAATTGTGTTGTTCTTTTAGTTGTTGAGTTGTAGCAATTCTTTATATATTCTGAATATTAGATCTTTATCAGATATATTATATCCAACTTTTTTCTCATATACTGTAGGTTTTCTTTTCACTTTCTTCATAATATCCTTTGATATACAAAAGTATTTGATGAAGTCCACTTTTTTCTTTTGTTGCTAGTGCTTTGGGTGACATATTTAAGAAATCACTGCCAAATTCAAGGCCATGAAGGTTTCCACCTATGTTTCCTCCTAAGAGTTTTATGATTTTACTCATATTTAGATTCTTGATCTAATGTCAGTTAATTTTTGTATATGGTGTGAGGGATCCAACTTCACATTTTTTTACATGTGGATGTCCAGTTTTCCTGGCACCATTTGTTGAAGAATGTATACTTCCTCATTTCATGTATTTGGCACCCTTGACAAAAATCAATTGACTGCAGATGAGTGAGTTCATTTCTGGACTCCATTCTTCTCCACTGATCTACATGTCTGTCTTTATGGCAGTACCACACTGTTTTGATTACTGTGGCTTTGTAGTAACTTGTGATATTGGGAAATGTGAGACATCCAACTTCATTCTTCCTTTTGAAGTTTGATTTGACTATTCCAGGAACTTCTGTTTCTATGTGAATTTGATGACAGCTCTTCAATTTCTGCTAAAAAGGCTGCTAAAATTTTAATAGGGGTTGTGTTGAATGTGTAGATCCCTTTGAATACTATTGACATATTAACAAATTAAGTTTTCTAATCCATGAACATGTATGATTTCCCATTTATTTTCTTTCATTAGTGCTTTGTAGTTTTCAATATACAAGTCTTTCACCTCCTTGGTTAAATTTATGCCTATTTTCTTCTTTTAGATGCTACTATAAATGAAATTTTCTCAGTTTCCATTTTGGATAATATATTGCTGGTATATAGAAATACAAATGATCTTTCCATGTTTATCTTGTACTCTGCAACTTTGCTGAATTAATGTTTTAGCTCTAGTAGTCTTCTTGTGTATTCTTTGGTGTTTTCTATATTAAGGATCATATGTTCTGTAAATAGAGATAATTTCCTTGTTCTTTTCCAATATAGATGCCTTTTGTTTCATTTTCTTGCCTAATTGCTCTAGCTAGAACTTCCAGCACAGTGTTGTAAAGCAGTGGTGAAAGCGGTCCCTTGTCATCTTTAAGCAAATTTATACAGTTGATTTAATGTCTTTGCCTATAAGTCCAAGGTCTGCACTTCCTCAGAGACAGCTTCTGAAAATTCTTTCTTTTCTCTTTGAATGAGCCATATTTTCCTGTTCTTTGTATACAACATGAATTTTTTTGTTGGGAAGTGAAGTTGCCTATTATAATATAACTCTGGACATAAGATTCCCCAGGGTTTGCTGTTCATGATTTTTGAAACCTTACTTGTGTTCAGCCATTTTTGTTTGTTTCTTTGTTTTTTAAGACTGGAATTGAAGCCCTTATTACAGGGCTATACTATTATTAAGACTTTTTACACAGTACTATATTATTATTAAGACTTTTTACACAGTGATATTTTTATTAAAATATATATGATTTTACATATGGAATATATATGTGTATATGTGTGTGTATATAATCAAGATATTTTTACAAAGGGATACTTTGATGTTGGTTTAGAACATGAATCTAGACATGAATGAACACTGTCACACACTCATGGTAAACTGCATCCTAGCGTTAGGGTCTTGGTTTATTCCCGTTGTTCTTCCTTTGGTAGGCAGCTATTATATTTCACTTGAGTACCAAGTTGTGATGCCAGCTAACTTGCATTTGCCAAGGAATAATCTCCCAAGATGCAATGTCATGAAATAGAATGGTGTGGTCCATTTCAAAAAAGTCATTATTCCTTTGTATTTGCTTGAAAGTTTGAATTTTCACTGTTTTATACCATGTACTTTCAGTTGAATTCTGCCATACTACCTAACCACAGGCAACCCAGGCTAAAAGTTGAATTGGCTTCACTGCTGGAGAAACATTTCCAAAACTATCTGAAATATTTTGTGCTTCCAGTAGTTCCTTCATGTACTTGAGTCTTTGATAAAATGTGTTATCATCTTCATCTGGATTTTTTCCAAATTTCTCCTTCAAATGTGAAGTTGACTTCCAGGACAATGTCTAGTTCCACTGGAAGGTAAAGTACTTCAGCTGTGCAGTTCAATGTAATTTTGATTTTGGAGAATTCCTTCCACAGGAAGCTGAGGCAATGCTTACCTCCTTTTCCCAGAATATCCTCCATGCTGGGTTGTTTGCAACAGAAACACCTCATATGCACCAGAAATATCTGGGGTGGGAGGTGGGGTGCAGACCAGGAATTGGGTTGGTGGGATTTCCATTTTTGGTGCCCATTAACCGGGCAACTACTGGGCTGCTCAGTTTTAACTCAGGTTTAACGAGAATGGTACCATTGGGCCATGACCTCCAGCTACTGTTTTTGAGTGAGATTTCTTTTAGTGCCAGGAGTTTAAATAACCAAACAACACAAAAAGCACCTACCCTATCTTTGCCAACTGGCTCTGTGCTAGAACATTAACACTTTACAATTCTGCCTCAGCTCTAATTAAGTGCTTGCACTGAGCCTATTCAGCAGCCAGTGGTGAAACCCTTGGGTCTTCTCAGATATTCTGAGCATGCCTCTTTTCTTGGGCATGCACCTGATTTTCTAAATTCCCCAATATGCTCAAGTATTTTTGAATGTCCTAATTTCCCATATAAACTCTTTCCCTGGTTTTTACACCTGGGCTTTAAACAGTATATACCTCAGCCCATAATCTTTTACTGCAGATAGTTGCATGTTTTTGGTTCACCTTCCAATGTTTTGGAACAATGGTTACCACTTTTCCACCCTGAATGGGTTCTGAGTTAGGCTAAACAGAGACAAGTGCCTTGTGTCAGCCCTTCAGATGGCCCACAGATAGTTTAGAACAAACACAATAAGTTGTGAATAAGGCCTGATTTGCTACTTATTGGACCAGAGACCAGGGTTCCACACTGGGAATGTGTGCAACCCTTTTCAAATCTGGTGCTAGGCTGTGTAGGAAGTGGGGCAACAGCAAGTAAAAATGCCATCAAGTTTTCCTCCCATTTTATGTGGACTTTTTCTTGATTTGGTATTCATTTTTTCTCTATAGACACTTAAGTATTTTCCAGAGTTCAGACAATCATTCTAACAATTGCTGGTTGCTTTGTCAATGTTTCTGTGGAGAGTTGGGTGTTTGAGCTGCTTATTTCATCATTGCTGTCTGAGGAGTCTAACTGGTAAGGAACAAAAGACTTTCTATGTAAATAGGAATTTTTCTGTGGGTTTTACATCTTTGTATTTGAATTTTTAAAAGTTATTAAAGAACCACACCTAGACATATATTTAACCTGCAACAAAAGAATCCAAGAAAAAGAGAAAATTTTGAAGGCAGCCTGAGGAAAAGGAGACACAAGACATAGAGAGGAACACAGATGAGAATTACAAAACCCCCGTCATCAGAAAATATGCAAACCAGAATAAAGTTGAGTGCAGAAAGAAAATTGTCAACTTAGAACTCCATGTCCTTCAAAAATACCATCCAACAATGACAGAGGACAGAGAGACAAGGAGAAGGTCATGAGAAGACCAAGGCAGACACTGCAGTGATGACGCCATAACCCGGGGATCTCCTGGAGCCATAAAAGCTCAAAGAGGCAAGAAGGATTGTCCCCCAGAGCCTCTGGAGGGAGCGTGGCCCCAGATGGGATCCAAACGTTGTTGCTGTTGAACTCCATAAGGGCAGCTTACTAGGGGAAGGTACCCACAAGAGCCCTTTATACTTGCTGCTCAATTCCCTGGCTCCCATTGTTCACCAATAATTTTTATTCCTATGTTTCCCTAAAAACACTTGTAAGCAGCTACAGGCCAGAATGTTTCATCTTCAACAAAAAGAACTGTCTCAGAGACCCATGGAAAGGACCATGCCAGATGTGTTCAACTGCTCTGACAACTGCAAGACACACCAGGATTATCTATCACATTCAATCATTACTGTTGAGTCTTAAAAATTAAAATGTACCCTTTAGACCACTGGGATAGAGTTACCTCGTGCCTTTCCTAGCCTAGTTACCTCACCTCCTTCACATGCAGACAGAAGAGTGGTGCTCCAGTGACAGTGGGATGTGAAATCCTTAGTACTCCTGATGGAATCCTCTAAAAAAGAACATAAATATCACTAAGAATCTCCAAGAGACTAAGAGTATCTGAAGACTGACATGCATAATGATCATACTCTGTGGGAGAGGGAATGATCAAAGAGAGTAGGGGAAAAAAGTTTCATCAGTATCTTGTTAGCATTCTTCCATCCATTCCATCCCCTTGTGAGGTTCACTTTTTTTTCCTTAACTAATTCTTCCAACCCAGCTCTTGAAGGGCTTGGTTGGCACAGCCCTAAAACCAAAGAACATGCCAGGCACAGAGTGAGATATGGGTTTATTAGGACTTAGGGAGAGGAGAAAGTTCTTCCTTGTGGTAGCCAGCCAGAAAATGGAATTAGTGCTCTGCAAGGGAGGGGAGTGCAAGGGCAGCTTATAAGGATTTAGGATAAATATATTCCATAAGATATGAAAAAAGAGTTTCAGTAGAGTCTCATGGCACACAGATATGGAGGTTTGTTATCAACAATGTTAGGGGGTGGCATTCAATGGTTTGTTTACAATACGATCTGTACATACTTTCTTCCTTGAGGAGATTTGATGGCCTTCAAATTCTGTCCTGATCACACAGGTTGCTACACACTGTGGGACCTCATTCCCCATTAGGGAAGGGGAGCCCAGACTCTGGGTTACCACAATCCAGCCCCACACAGCAGACTATGTTGACCATTGGACAGACATTGCATCCATATTCCACAACAACAGAATAAGAGACAACAGAATGCTAGGTGCTCCACACACAGAGATAACAACCCTACAGAAAGATGTTGCCATGACCAAGAAGGGGAATTAAACCATTCAGATATGGGGTTTATTGATAACTGATCAATATTATGTATGTACTCTCACATCTGATTTAAAACTTGTGAAACATTGTGCAAATGATTAGGAATATATACACAGCAATGCACATTAATTAATGGACGGGTGCCACCCTGTGCTGCAATGAGGATTTCTAAGGCCATTCTATTTTGTAAAACTACCTTTCTAAGCTCTGTGATTTCTTCATTTAGCAAAGATATAGCTACTTTGGAATCATTAAGTGCTTGAGCAGTGTGATTGGCTAAAGTTGCCACATGTTTTTCAGTAACTATTGCAGCTCCACCTGGTGTAAGAATGGCTAATGGTTAATACCACCAGGGAGTGCATTTTATTATTTATCTAGCTTTAACCATTTACCAATTGCTAGGAAAATGGGGTATAGAGTCATTTAAGGTTGCAAGGACATAGGGCTGTCCCCACATACAATGTCTTGTCCAGCTATAGGATAAATAGGGCCAACCATATTGCCCACAGGTCCTAGCCATCCCTTAGGGGAAGGGTATGCCCCATGTTGGTTGGAGATATTTTGCCAGTGGAAAACACTATTTTTTGTAGTTTAACAGTAAAATTACATGATTTGGGGGGTAGCCACCCCACATCATGAATTTCATCAATTTGTTCCATACAGACAGTAGCAAAATAGTGTACTGTTACAGCTTCTACCATCAGTCACCCCAAACCATCATATAAAGCATATTCCAACACAGGTTGGGGGTTGTTCACCTGTTCCTGTACAAAGGAGGAGATGTAAACACCAGTCTTGTAATTGGATGGTAATTGGATTCCAGTCTTAAATGAGATGCTCCTTTTCCAGATTTTCTGATGTGCTGAATTCTGCCCGTCCAGTCAGATATTTCACACAGTCCAATTTGCAGGGGTTACAGTCCAATGAAGGCAATCTTCTGTTTCTGTTGTATCATGGGATGCCCCTGGTGGAGCTCTTCATCCTCCTCTACTTCTCATTTGTCCTCCCCTTCCTCTTCTGAGGAGGAGTATATGGGGTCCCATGCTTTGTGGTTCCATCCTGGAGTAGCATGCCAGAGTCTCTAGCTGATTGTGCACTCCAAGCAGACAATCAGTCAAAGAGTCCTTCATTTCCACCTGTGGAAGTTACATATCTCTTTCTAGTTTTACTTTCCATTCTTAACAGTGCACAATAGCTTTCACTGCTTGTTCTGCCCCAGAAGCCAACCACAAGGCTCCTAACAGGGGCCATGCTATGGATGATACTGGTGGTCCCTTTTCTTCTTATTCAAATTTAATTGTCCTACTATTTGTTGCAAAACAGTTAGCAATGCTGCTGGAGTTTTCTGGGCATCTCCATACTCACATGGTGGTTCCCATTCATTCAGGAGGGGAGCAATCCCTCCCTCCCCACATGGATGACATAGGCCAATCCCCCCATGGATTCTCCCTCCCCACAACTCATGCCTTCTATGGCTGGTGCCTCAGTTGGTCTCCAGACTGGCTCACCAATTGTTCCAACCCAGCACTTGAAGGGCTTTGGTTGAAACAGCCCTAAAAACAAAGAACATGACAGTGACAGCATGAGACAGGGATTTATTAGGACTTATGGACAGGAGAGAGTTCTTTCCAGTGGTGGCTGGCCAGAAAATGGAAAAGGCATGCTGCAAAGGTGGGGAATGCAAGGACACTTTATAAGAATTTGGCATAAATATATTCCATAGGGATGAGAACATAATTTCAGTAGACTCTCATGACACAGGGGTCTGGAGGTTTGTTATCAACAGTGATTAGGAGAGGGGAGTTTCAATGCTTGGTTTATGATACCATCTGTACATACTTTCTTCCTTGAGGTGGGCTGATGAACTTCAACTTCTGTCCTGGTCACACAGGTTGCTATGTGCTGTGGGCCTGATTCCCCATTAGGAGGGGGAGCCCAGGCCCTGGGTCCCCACACTAATATTTTTTCTTGTGTAACCTCATTCTATTTACTATGTAAGCTGCCTCTTTCTCAGGAGAAAGAGAGAGCATTTGTCTTGCGATTGAGCATTCCCCAATTTGCAAATCATCTCCTTGTGATAAATAAATGGTCTCTCTTTTCTAAATTCATTTTTTTAAAAGATGAATAAAGAGTTCTTAAGACAAAAAAAAAGAAGCTGAGAGAATTCATTACCAGCAGACTTGCAGTAGAAGAAATATCAAAGAAACTTATTCAGGCAGAAGGAATATAATATAGACAGACAGGTATAATATTATTTATATACCTGCCTTGCTTCTCATTTAAAGTCCCTTTTTTGCTGAAGATGGAGTTTTTACTTGTAGACGATTGCAAGCATCAAAGTGAAAAACGTAAGTGACAAATTTGGTTGGTTTTGTGGCATGTAACATTTTTTAAAAGAATAAGTGAAATTATAACTAATAACACTATACCATTGTCTAATATCAGGCTGATCAGTACTAAGAGATATCATGCACAGTGAAGTCATGGATGAAGTGGACCCCCTTCCCCTCAATCTTCACCCATTAACCGTTGTGAAACTAATTGTTAAGTAAGTGGCAGCAAGCCATAAGAAAAATGTGAAACTGCGGTTGTATGCATTAGCCAAGCGTGACCCCTTCCCAATAGTTGTACTAACTCCAAGCGAAACTCCCCCCCAAGCAAAACTCTTTGTGAAAGTTTTGTACCAACTTCTGTGCCAATGTTACTTAAATAACCAATCACTAACTGCCAGCTCTGCTTCTGTTACTAAAGCTTGCTATGGTACCAAGAATATTGATGCCATTTCCTTGTATGTAGTTGCCATGTAATCATCAAAAACATTGTGTGAAACTAAAAATGGTAACCAATCAAAAGGTTGCTATCTGCTTCTGTTCACGAGCTTACTGCATGATCAGAATGTGGTTTTTGCCTATATAAGCTTTCAGCAAACTCAGGAGGGGGCTGCTCATTGAACTCCCTGCGTGGAGTGACGGTGGGCAGTCGCCAGCTGGCTAATAAAGGCTCTCCAAAATTTCAGTTTGGCTGTCTCGAATTTGACTCGCGGCACTGTAACAATGGACACATTTTTAGGAAATTTATGTAACTTTTGAAATATTTCTATTAATGACATTTTACCCATACAAATTTAATATACAGAAGATTAGGTAATTCTTTGTAATTTGGTAACATTTACCATGCAACTCATAACATAATTAAATAAACCTAATTACTTTTAACAATTCTTTTTACAAGATGAAAGAACAAATCCTTTGTGATTTTCCAGGGACCATTTGGAAAGTCCCAAAGACAGTCTGAAATCAAGAATACATAATTTAGCTTTTTATTTTGGAAGGCAAAATGTCAAAAGTTGACAGCAGGTTTTGTAACTGAGAAATTCAGAATCAACAAATGATTATGATTACTGAATCATTATATAGATGGTTTTTCTTTCTATATTGTAGAAGAAGCAGAAATTTATACCTGAATTACTGACATCAACTAGTCTCAGGTTGTGTATACTTATTACTTTAATGGTTGTTCTAATCTAGTCTCAGCCCTGTTTATACTTTTATAATGGTTATTCTAGCCTAGTTTCACCCTTGTTTATACTTACTATTGTGATGCTTATTTTAGCATAGTCTCAGCCCTGTGTATACTTAGTATTTAATGGTTATTCTAGCCAAGTCTCAGGCCTGTTTATAATTGATATTGTAATGGTAAAAACTCTATCCTGCCTTGTTTGAATGCATAAAAATGCTGAACTCCTTAGACTCAGGGAAACAGAATTTTGGGCTGATAGACCATCTGATCTCCTGCTTTGCTTATAGCAATAAACTCCTCCTGTCTTTGAGACCACAGTGTCATGGATTGGTTGTTACATGCATTGGGCAAAGAACCCCACATTTGTTCATTATCAATTTGAACAATTGGTTAAATAAGCTCTTGGGTCACTATAAAGTGATGCTAGTTTCTCTATTAAAATAAAATGACAAAAAAGATTTTTAAAGCAAATATTGGAGATAACATGATGGTTTTTTTTTAAAAAAAAAGCCTAACTTTTCTCAAAAGTGAGAAGACTTGTTTCTCTTATCAAGGAAATGATAAAGTCAGCATGAAGTACAAGAAGTTATTCTAAGAAGCAGAATCATTGCCACTTAGGTAGATTACTCACGTGGTTAAGAAAAACCTTCCAAAACCTCTTCTTAAGAACAGAACAATAATCCAAGAAAATTTTGTCATTTTAAACAGAGGGAAAACCAAATTTTAGTTTTGCAGAAGATATTGTTAGATAAGAAAACTCCTAAAAATCTTACAAACCTATTAAATCTTAGTCAAATAAAATTCTTTTTCTGCAAACCTTCTACAATTTTGTATATTTATTCAGGTTTTTTCCTACACATTCCTGGTTCTCATTCTGCAATAACCAGCCATTCTACTTTAGATCAAAACTACTCTGTCTTTCCTTAACAAGAACACATCCTGCATACCTTACATGCTGAAGTTACCAAAAAGATCCTGGAAATTGTCTTCAGGGCAACATCCTACAAAACACAATTGTTGGGATGATGGCGGCTAGGTGATTCAGAGCAGGGAGACACCTCCATGAAAGACACTGAGCGGAAACCAGAAAGTGACCCAGAACGTCAACTCCAGGGTAGCACCAGCCGGACAAGGTCTGCTAAAGCCACAGGGAACGTGCATTTGATGAAACCAGAAGTCTGCATTCTGGGATGAGTGAGTGATTCAGCTGAGTCCCCCGGCCACGCTGCGGTGTGGGGAAACAGCGGGGTGGCGCTTGGAGCCCAGGAGCAATGACAGATAGGACGGGAGTGGTGTGGACTAGCACCTCGGTGTCTGGTGTGGAGGATTCCCCTTCCCATACCCACTGCTGACTGTCTCGGGTCCAGGGGGAGAAAAGGGGAGCCAGGGACAGGAGAAAGAAGGGGGCTGCGCTGCTCGCAGCCATCTCCCTGGCGGGCGGGGCTGCTCCTGCCTGGGGCCGAACGCACGGCACGGAGCCGTGCCAAGAGACCCAGCCTGACAGGGACATTTCCTTGCGGCACCAGTCACACGCCACATTATCCACCATGGACAGTGGCTTTGAATACACCCATGGCTGATTGTCCCAGAGCTGGGAGAGCAGGGCTCAACCATCTTTGAAGCAGGCTGGGAGCGCCCTACACAGCCCAGCATCCCAGGGCTTCCCTGGAGAATGGCTCACACTTGTGACATGTCACGGCCCTGCCGCAGCAGAGGTCCCGGATAAGCACAGCAGGGAGGGGGAACCGCTCAGAAAGGTTCTGCGGCAAGGGGACCCACGCCCCTCCCAGCCAGGCTCGGTCCCATGGGAGGAGGGAGCACCAGCGCTGGGAACCCAGGAAAAGAAAAGAAAAGAAAAGAAAAAAAAAAGCAGTGGCTTTTTGGAGTTCGGGTGCTTGGAAGTGGGAAGGGCAGAGCTCAGGCAATTCCTGAAGAGGGACTGAATGCTCTGTCCCCTGGATCTCTCATTAATGGCCTTAATTGCTTTGTCTCTTAACATTTCAATAAACCACTAGATCTGCAAGGAGGACCTTTTTTTTCTTTTCTGTTTCTAAAATTATTACTCTAAAATGAGTGCAGAACTAAGAGAGCTCTGAGACAAAAGGCAATAATCCAGAGGCTGAGGGAATTCACTAAACACCACAACTTCCCAAGAAAAAGGGGGCGTACACGCACAGCCACCATCCTGGTGGACAGGAAACACTCCTGTCTGTTGCCAGCCCCATAGCCCAGAGTTGCCCCAGTCAACCAAGTGTGACAAAAGTGCTTCAAATAACACGCAAACACCACAAAATTGGGCGTGGACATCAGCCTTCCCTGCACCCTCAGCTGGTTGTCCCAGTGCTAGGAAGGGGGAGCAGCATGAAATAACAAAGCCCAATTCAGATATCATTTAAGCAGATTGGAAGCCTCCCTACAAAGCCCAGTAGCCCAGAACCACCCTAGGGGGTCAGCACTCACTGGTGACATAGCAGAGTCATTCCTCAACAGAGGACCAAGGGGTGCACGGACGGGAAAAGGGACCCACTCACAAATCTCAGGGGCCATACGACAATAACAAAGACTTGAGGGTCAGTGGCAGAGATAAACAGTGGCAGGACTGAACTGAAGGATTAGACTATTGCAGCAGCTTTAAAACTGCAGCAACACCAGGGAGTTTTCTGTTATAGCCACCCATCCTCCCTGACCACCCAGATACATGCCCCATATATAGAGCAGGCACACCAACTATACACGCAAACTTGGTACACCAATTGGACCCCACAAGACTCACTCCCTAACTC
>PVKY010004429.1:0-19298 GCA_004027775.1 Bradypus variegatus
CTGGGCACGGAATGTTCCCGGCAGATCCCACGATGGAAATGACATGGCCTGTCCCAGGAGCTGGAGTGTGGCGAGCACAGAGAGAGCGGCAGGAGATTGGAAAAGGAAGCGAGGACCAGATTGTGCCAGCTCTCATAAGGGGCTGGAGTTCACCCTCATGGGAAGCCAAGAGAGGGCTTCATGCAGAAAAATGATGTGGACTGATTCCTATTTTTAAACATCCCTCTGCTGCCCTGGGGAGAAAGGAGGCAGAGATGAGTGCAAATCCAGCAGGAGCCCAGGGGGGAGATGGCAGAGGCTGCAACAAAGGAAGAAGAGGTCAGGGTGGGTGGGGAGTGACAAGTGGCTGACTAGACCTGTTTTGAAGATCAGGTCAGCAGGATTGCCGATGGATTCATTGCATAGGGCAAGGCCGAGAGGTTTTTGACCTGAGTGGGCAGTGCTGGAGCTATGGGCAGAAATGAAGACGGCTGGAGAGGGTGGAGCATTTTGAAGGGATAATCAAATGTCTGAAGTTCAGTGGGGAGATGGAGGAGACATCAGTTTGGGTGTGGTCAGCCAAAAAACATGGTTCCCCGCCTGCTCGGCCCTGTGCACGGCCCCTCCTCACCGGTGCCCCAAGGGACCCTCATCCCACTGTACATGGTGTTACCAGGCTTCTTATCCAGCCCCAGGGTGGCTGGGATCTGGGTTCACATGAGAAGAAATCCCCTCTCCCCAGCTGACTGTTTCCTAGGACTGCTGTCACAGAGCACCACAGACCAAAGGGCTCAAACAACAGAAATTATTGTCTCACAGTTTTGGAAGCTAAATGTCCAGCATCTGTCAGGAAACCCTGCTGTGCCTAGTCCTAGCTGCTGACAGTCCTTGGGCTTCGGGCTCTGCCTCAGTTGTCACATGGTGCTCTCCCCTGGGTTTATGTCATCCAGTTCTCCCCTTCTTATAGGGACCCCTGTCACACTGGATTAAGGGCCCACCCTAATCCAGTTTCACCTCGTCTTAACTAATCCCACCTTCAGAGATCCTATTTCCAAATGGGATCATGTCACAGGCCCAGGGCTTGGAATTTGAACATTGCTTTGCAGAGGACACAACTCAGCCCATAATACCTGTCCTATGCAGGTTTGCATGGGCCCCGTGTCCCATAAAGTTGTTCATGTACAGATTTTGGGTGACTAGGTCGTCTGCTTTCCTACTTCGCGCCTAGCAATAAACTCTTTCTCTCTTTGGGAAAAAAAAATAGTTGCTCATGTACATGGTCCTCCAGGCCCTCTCTTCAGTGGGCCTCAAACCCTGGCCAAGGGGAGGGACAGGTCCGCCCATCCCCCTTCTCCCCTGTATCTCTTGTTGCATAACACCGCCCCCTCCTCCTTTAGCCTCACAGGAAAGGGCCCTTCTCAGCCCACACATGGCCTTGCTCAAAATGGCCCAGCCCAGGCCAAATAAATGTTAAATGATTTAACAGCCCCACATGCCTTGACATTTCAGATGTATTTGTATCATAATGTGTAACGTTATTGTATAGCAAAAATGTCTACATCTTCTAGTATTTGTGGAAAAACAAACAAACAAAAGGCCCAGTTCATCCATTCCCCAATTTGGGCTTTGCTAACATCCCCGGCCTCCTAATAAGCAAATTGATGCCATCCTCCCAAGTTACTATTGCTTTAATGAAATTCCAACCAGAATTCTAACCAGATTTCATCTTGCAGTGATCTGAGGTTGGTTTAGCAGCATAGGTAATCAAAATAACCAAGGAATGTTTTACAAAAGAAGCATACTGAGGAAGAACTCACTCTACCAGATATCAAAACATACCATAAAGCTATAAAAACTTAAAAAGCAAGGCATAAGCACAGGATTCAACAGATAGATGACAGGCACAGGTTAGGCAACCCAGAAGGAACCCTAGAATATGTAGAATGTAGTGAATGACAGAATATGTAGAATGTATCACAAATTAGTGAGGAAGAGAGAATCCAATACATGATACCAAGATTATCAGTAACTGTCGAGATAAATGATTCGAGTTGTGTCTTGCAGCTTAACTCAAGAAATTCAATCCCAGGGGAGTTAAATGTAAAAAAATAAAGCTAAAACATGCTAAGAAAACATAAATTCATGTGTCTTGACTATCAAGACAGGGAATCGCTTTCTAAATATAAACTCAATGGAAGATGCCACAAGAGAAAAAGATTGGTGTTTGTTACCTAAAAATTAAAAATTTCTATGTGTTAAAAGGTAGAAACAATACCACATGCAAAACTAAAAGGTATCAGTAATGATAACACAATGTTGTGAATATAATTAATACCTCTGAATTGTATACTTGAAAGATTAAAAAGGGAAGTTTTGAGTTGTGTAAATGTCACTACAATATGAAGTTAAAAAAAAGAAACCTGAAAGTAATGATAGACTAGAGAAATTTCACAACAAATGTAGTAAGGTATTAATATTCTTTTTTTATCAAGTTTATTTATACACACTCCATATCCACCATATATATATATACATATTCTTAATTTATAAAGAACTCTTGTAAATTAGTAATAAAAGCATGGAATACTACAATATAAAAATGGCATAAACATAATTCATAAATGAAAGAATATAAATGGCAAATAAATCTTAGGAAAAATTCAACCTTATTAGCAATCAAGAAATACACAGTAAAAGTTTGCCCCTATCTAACCCACAAGATTCTTTTAATGATAATATTCAATAGGCTGCTGTAAGTCAGGCACTCTCAACACTGCCGGGGAAAGGGCAATTGTGTCTATGAGTCAAGAGATTTTAAAATGTTGACAGTCTTTGACCCAGTGCTATTACTTGTAGATATCCATCCTAAAGCAATTATTAGAAATAAGGACTAAGATGTACATATGTGAATATGAAGATATCATATACATATATATGTGTGTGTGTATATATATGTTTATCTAGGTATAACGTTTATTCCTGTATACATATGTATATACATGTGTGTACACACACACACACACTGTGATGTTGTTGATAAAAGTCAAATATTAGAAATTACTTGAATGCCCAACAAGTTGAATGGTTAAGTGAATCATAGTACATCCCTAGTGTGGGATATTATGCAGTCATTTTTAAAATATTATTTTGATGGATAGTTATGGAAATGGGGAACTGTTCAACTGAAATGAACTACTTGCAAAACTACACGCACAATATAGGCTGAATTTGTGTGTGTGTGTGTGTGTGTGCGCACACGTGTGTGTGTTTAACAAACTGAAAAGGAATGCAGAAACTATTTGGCATGATTCTTTTTTGCTCCTTCTACCTTTTCTGCATTTTCTAAACTTTTATAGTGATATTACTTTTATAGTAAGAAACAAAATGTTCATATACATTTTCTAATTGCCCACATAATTTCCAGTTGCCAGCCCCAGGGAAGCTTCTTGTTTCTGATGTGCCACAAAATAAATATAAAAGCAGCTTGCAAAGCCCAGCAGCATTTCATCTCTAGCATTCCCTCCACCATCCCACCCAGCACTTCAAAAGATCTCCATACCTTTGTCCCTTTGTCTCTCACCATAAAACGGTGGCCGGCATCCTCATTTGCTCACTTTGGGCCTCTGTCCACTGTCCTTCCCAAAGAACATGATCTTTCGTTTTTAGGTGAACCCACCCTCGCGCAGTCTGTGCTTTCCTATCTGCCTTGGGTGCCAATTGGAATGGGTCATGAGAGCAACTCAGAAAGAAATGCTCGTTTCCTCTGCTCTGGGAAGACGCTGACCCTGTCTTTGTTCTCGTTCCACAGATATGATGCTGCCTAATGTGTTTAGTGATTGGAGCAATTACAGTTTTCTGTGCTGAAATCATTCTTGAAAATTTAAACACTGGACTTCAGCATTCAAGGGAAGCCAGAGCCATCTGAGGGGAGGAATAAAACCAAAAGCCTTTTACTGTATTTGTTCTTAAAATCTCACTACCCAACCTCCCCTCCTCCCTCAAAATAAGCCATTGCACCGGAAGGGCAGCATGGCCAGCAGACGAAAATCCACAACTCCGTGTATGGTTCGGACATCCCAAGTGGTGGAACAGGATGTGCCCGAGGAGGCAGACAGGGCCAAAGAGAAAGGAGTCGGCACGCCGCAGCCCGACGTGGCCAAGGTTGGTTGGACGGCAGAACCCGAAAATTCTTCCAAAGAAAATGAAGTGATAGAGGTGAAACCTATAGGGGAAAACCAGTCCAAAAAACCGCAGGGCGGTTACGAATGCAAATACTGCCCCTACTCCACACAGAACCTGAACGAGTTCACGGAGCACGTTGACTTGCAGCACCCCAATGTGATTCTCAACCCCCTCTACGTGTGTGCCGAATGTAACTTCACAACCAAAAAGTACGACTCCTTGTCCGACCACAACAGCAGGTTCCACCCGGGGGAGACCAACTTCAAGCTGAAGCTAATCAAACGCAATAATCAGACCGTGCTGGAGCAGTCCATCGAAGCCAGCAACCACG
The DNA here is from genome assembly GCA_004027775.1 of Bradypus variegatus. Lineage (NCBI taxonomy): Eukaryota > Metazoa > Chordata > Mammalia > Pilosa > Bradypodidae > Bradypus > Bradypus variegatus. The sequence continues at coordinate 4,493 of PVKY010004429.1, forward strand.
TCATTTCCATTGCCAGCAGTGGCCCCGGAAGTGGCGCTGCTGATCCTGGGGTCTCAGTGATTAAAACTCCCCTGATGAAGCCAGGGAAGCTGAAAGCTGATGCCAAGAAGGTGCCCAAGAAGGCGGAGGATGCCACCCCCGAGAACCACGTGGCAGGGGCTGCCCGCCTGGTGACCGACGCGGCTGAGATCCTCTCCCGCCTCGGCGGCGTGGAGCTCCTCCAGGACACGCTGGGGCACGTCATGCCTTCTGTACAGCTCCCACCAAATATCAACCTTGTCCCCAAGGTCCCCGTCCCGCTCAACACGACCAAATACAACTCTGCCCTGGACACGAATGCCACCATGATCAACTCCTTCAACAAGTTCCCTTACCCAACGCAGGCTGAGCTGTCCTGGCTGACCGCTGCCTCCAAACACCCAGAGGAGCACATCAGAATCTGGTTTGCCACCCAGCGCCTGAAACACGGCATCAGCTGGTCCCCAGAGGAGGTGGAGGAGGCCAGGAAGAAGATGTTTAACGGCACCATCCAGTCGGTCCCCCAGACGATCACTGTGCTGCCCGCCCAGCTGACCCCTACCAAGGTGGCCCAGCCCATCCTCCAGACGGCCGTCCCCTGCCAGATACTCGGCCAGACCAGCCTGGTGCTGACCCAGGTGACGAGTGGGTCAACCACCGTCTCTTGCTCCCCCATCACGCTTGCGGTGGCCGGAGTGACCAACCACGGCCAGAAGAGACCTTTGGTGACCCCCAAAGCTGCCCCTGAGCCCAAACGTCCACATGTCACCCAAGTGCCAGAACCCCCACCCAAGGCGGTCAACTCCCTACTGACCCCAGTCGTCGACCGCAAGAAGACGAAGGAGCAGATAGCGCATCTCAAGGCAAGCTTTCTCCAGAGCCAGTTCCCCGACGATGCCGAGGTCTACCGGCTCATCGAGGCAACTGGCCTCGCCAGGAGTGAGATCAAGAAGTGGTTCAGTGACCACCGGTATCGGTGTCAAAGGGGCATCGTCCACATCACCAGCGAATCCCTTGCCAAAGACCAGCTGGCCATCGCGGCCTCCCGGCACGGCCGCACGTACCATGCATACCCCGACTTTGCCCCGCAGAAGTTCAAAATAAAAACACAGGGTCAGGTGAAAAGCCTGGAAGACAGCTTTCTGAAAAGCTCTTTTCCAACCCAAGCAGAACTGGATCGGCTAAGGGCAGAGACCAAGCTGAGCAGGAGAGAGGTAGATTCCTGGTTCTCAGAGAGGCGGAAGCTTCGGGACAGCATGGAGCAAGCTGTCTTGGATTCCATGGGGTCTGGCAAAAAGGGCCAAGATGTGGCAGCCCCCAATGGTGCTCTCTCGCGACTCGACCCCACCTCTAGTGCCCAGTTAGCCGGTTCTCTGCCCAGCCCTTCACCAGCGATTGCAAAGAGCCAAGAGCAGGTTCATCTCCTGAAGAGCATGTTTGCGAGAACCCAGTGGCCTACCCCCCAGGAATATGACCAGTTAGCCGCAAAGACCGGCCTGGTCCGAACTGAAATCGTGCGTTGGTTCAAGGAGAACAGATGCCTGTTGAAAACCGGAACATTAAAGTGGATGGAGCAACATGAGCACCTACACGTTGTGGAGGACCACGGCTACAACATCATCTCACGGAAAGCCACAAAACCCAGCACCGAGAGCCCGAAAAACGGGAGCGAGGCGGTTCCCCAATGCCACCAGGACCCGAAAACGCCCTGCGAGGAGGACTCGGAGAAGCTGGGGCCCAGGGCGAAGGTGGGCAGCGAACAAGCAAAAGACTGTTTGCTGGCAAAGCCGGCCGAGGCCACCCCAGACGGGTCAGAGGGCAGCAGCCGGGATGGCCAGGGCAGCGACGAGAACGGGGAGGCGGGCGTGGTGGATTGGGTCGAGGTGACGGTTGGAGAGGAGGACGCCACCTCGGACAGGTCAGATGGCTGGAGTCAGACGGCACCGGAAGGCCCAGCGGAACTGGCCGACTCGGACTCCGACAGCGCCCCTGCCGAGGCTGGCCAGGTCTAGACAGGTAACTCCGCGCGTGCTCTCCCAGCAGGAAGGGGAGAAGGCTGCGTTTAGTTCTTTTTATTGCCAGGGTGAATATAGGTTGTGGGGTACAGAGTGGTTGACACAGATGATGGGCTCTTTGTAAAGGTTATTTTAAAAAGGAAGAAAAGTCGGGGCTGGTAGGTTTTTATGTCCTTATTTGCAATGCAGGACTTGTTTGGACACCACCCTCTGGGGCCAGTTCATTCTAGAGTCTCGTTGCAGTCGTCAGCACGACACGTCCTCTGTGTGTTTTGTGTTGGCCGTCGTAAGAGTGAATGTGAGAAGGATGTGTCTTTTTCCTTTTATTTTTTTCGCCTTTTCTTTTATTTTTGGCACTTTTAAGTGTAAGCATCCAAGTTTACTGCAAGAGGGTTGGAGTTGTTCCTTTTAACTTGAAAGGCTTATACAGTGGTTGATGTTCACTTTGTCATGGCCAAGGAAGGTGTGTGCTGGGCGTCTCACTAGGTAACCAGGCCAGGAGTCGTCCCCGTCACCCTTCAGATCTGGAGGAGCCTGGTGTAAATTAGGCCTGTGGAGCCGCGAAAGCTGGGGCGGGGAGGTTGCCATGGTTACTAATGGCCATGTCATCCACATCACGGGACTCACCACTGAAGCCCTGGGTGTTTGTGCTTCACGAGAGGTCAGATCGGTGCCAACCGGGGCCCAGAGCACAGCAGCACGTTTGTTGGTTTAGAAGGTGGGGGAAGCAGACGGAGGGAGGGAGCGAGCCACCCTCGCCACAGCTGGGTTATTACCAGCACAGCTTGGAATAAGGAGGGAGATGCACGGTGTGCCCAGGTCAGCGTCTCCAGCGATGTCTCTTAAGAAACTGGAGGGGCCTCCTGTGTCATCTTTTAAGATTATGAAATAAAGATAAGACCCTCTGGAATGATTTATAAAGTCCCAAAGTTTCCCTGGAAATTATCACACCTCTTCATTAATGGGCTTGGACAACTTGGGCTGCCTGTGCCTGAATTAATTTGTTTATTCTGTGGTAAAACGAAGCACATGGCAAATAAATAAAAAGCCTCTAAAACCTCGTTTCAGCCTGTCCCATGAGCTATGAAAAGGGCAATGTAATGAGCAGCCACACACACACAGGTTTCGATGCCATCAAGTCCTCTTTCTCCTCCCACTGTTCAGGGAGACGTGCCAAGGGGCTGTGGTGGGGAGTGGGGGGCTGGAGCTAGGAGGGGGCTGGAAGTGTGTGGGGGTCACCCATAGCACTCACCCACCTCCATGTGGCTGCCTCAGTTTCTTCCTCCATCTGGCAGTGTTCCTAACTGCTGTCTTAAAAAACCTTACCAGTCTAGCCCCCGTTTCCCTTGCGGCAACAAAGAAGTGATTTTTCTTGTCCAGGCAGAATCTGCCTCAATGCTCCTTGATTGCCTTGACCTTTTCCACTTGGTGGCCCGAGTCTAAAGTGGTTGTTTTCTCCTCCCATCCCAGAAGAGACAGTAGGTTCGGTTCCATTCAACCATTATGCATTGAGCACCTACTATGTGCCAGTCTTCGTGCCAGGCACTAGCGATAACCTGATGAGCGAGACGGAGGCCGTGGTCCCCATTCATGAGCTCAGAGTCGGGCTAAGGAGAGAGGAAAATGCTCTTCCCTTTGCTCACCCACGGGTGCAGGGTGTGACAGAGGAGTGCACGCTGTGTGTGAGCACACAGAGGAGGGGCCTCCAACCTGGCTGGGGCATCAAGGGGGGCTTCCTGGAGGAAGGGACTTCCAGTTCAGGGCCCGTCTGATGGGGAGGCATTACCAGGTGTAGAGATCAGGAAAAGAGGTTCAAAAGGAAGACACATCATAGGCAAGAGACAAGAGAAGCAACGGCCTAGACAAGGACCTGAAGCAGCCTTGGCATTGCCAGAGCGTAAGTAGAGTTTGAGGTTTAGTAAATGATGACAAGAGGCCAATGAAAAGAAAACCTGATGGTTTTCCACAGCAAGCAAAAATTGTGTGAACTGGTTGTGTATGCTGAATTTGAGGGTAAGGATGCTAAGTGTCCCCATATCCCATCTGTCCCCCAACCCTCCACCCCTTAAAAGAAATTTCAGATTACAGAGAAAAACTCTCTCCAAATTATTTCACAGCTTTTATGAACCAACCACATGGATGGGTCCATTGAAATTCATAAATATTCAGTGATGCTTTTATTTAAACATATTTATTTAGGAACCTGCCATTGAGTCAAGTTGTTGCACGTAGAATCTGAAAGTAATTCATGGTTTTGACTTCATAAAAGGTGTTAGGTGATTCATGTGCGAGAGAGAGAAAGAGTGAGAGGGAACTTTGCGTGGGCTGCTGAGAGCTGGCTCTACGGTGGGATTTCTTCTGTGGAAATAAAGCGCAGCCCCCAAACCCCCCTGCTGTAAGCTTTGCAAGGCCCACAACAGTGTCTGATTCAGTCCAGGCTCACCTCAGCCCTGAGGTTAGACGCAAAGATAAGGCATCCTTCGCCACCTTTGAATTGTTACCTTAATCCAGTCTCTGGATCCAGTCTTGAGGCATCCCGGAAAAGAGACCTGTCCTAGTAAGAGTCTGAAAACATAAATTCCCCCTTTGCTAAAAATGACTCGAAATGTTTGAGCAAGGCGATGTCAGGCCTATGCCTTGAAGTTTGGCCAGATGAACTGTCCCACCCCTGCTGCTAATACAAGTTTCCATTGACTGGTACATGCCACGTGCCCGGCTTTATTCTCAGCACGTCTGTCATCTGCAGTTCAAGACAACCCCAGGAGGTGGGAACGGCTTCGTCCCTGTTTTCCAGAGGTTGAAACTGAGGCTCAGAGAGGACAAGTAGCCTGCCCTGGGTTGCTCAGCTGGCAGCTGGTGGGGCCTGGAGCCCACCACTCGTCTGTCAAGCGACGGCCCCTCGCCACCATGGCCCATGGCCCAGGCCAGAAGAACAGGACGGGATCGTTCCTCGATTCTGTTGGGAGTGGAAACTAATACACAACTGGTTCATTCAGCAGTGCCCACTTTGTGCTAGGTCCTGGGCCATCTGTGCAGATTGGCACAGCCCTTGCCTGGCTCTCGGTCTGGTGAAGATGAGACGTGCACACAAAGAGCCACGTCAGCCCATCTGGACTATTTCTTAAGAGCTGTGCAAACAGTATCAGAGGCACCCAGAGGGAGAGCTGTGGCTTTTCCAACACACTGTCTCACTCCAGACCCACCCACCAGCCCACACATGCAAGTGTTCTTCCCATTTGTTTTGAACAAAAGAAAACTGAGGCTCAGGGACCTGTGGGAACTTGCCAAAGTTAATTCAGCAGTGTCTAAATTGGACTCCAGAGCTCCAACCACTACCTTCTCTGCCTCCGGATCTCTCACAACAATGGCTGACTCCTAATGATTTGGCATGGCTTCAGGGAAGAGGTAGAATTTGTGAAATGTCAGAAAAATATTTTTCATAGTTCAGCTTGCTTTAAATATTCCAGGCTGCCAAGTGTTGCATCCTGGCTATAACTTAGGATCCAGGCTATGTATGCTCCCACACTCTGTTCAGATAAACCATCCGAATATAGATATATATTTGAATGAATGCATGCATGAGTGGATGGATGACAGTATTGTAATACTCTCTCCTCCAACAGACCCTTGAAGGCAGGGACCATATCTCATTCATCCCTGAATACTCCTTGCCTGATTCAGAGCAGATGCTCAATAACTGTTTATTGAACTAACCTGAGAATCAACAAGGAGAGCTGGTTTTCAATTATCTGGTGTCTGGTATTTCAGTCCTTTTGCTTCTCATTATTTCCATCACTCATTTGTCCCATTAGATGACGGCAGGCAGAGAAAAGGAGTGGGAGGCAGTTGGCTTTCATGCATACAAACACCTCGAGGGAAGGGTCTGCTGAAGAACCTAGCACCAGTTATTTACCAGGTGTTCCAGTTTGCTAATAGGCAAAATACCAGAAATGGACTGGCTTTTATAAAGGGGGTTTATTTGGTTACAAAGTTACAGTCTGAAGGTCATAAAGTGTCCAAGGTAAGGCATCAGCAACTGGGTACCTTCACTGGAGAAAGGCCGTTGGCATCCCGAAAACCTCTGTAAGCTGAGAAGGCACGTGACTGGCATCTGCTTACTCCCAGGTTGTGTTTCAAAATGGCGTTCTCCAAAATGTTGCTCTTGGGGTGTTTTGTCCTCTCTTAGCTGCAGCTGCTCTTCAAAATATCACTCTCAGTTGCTCTGAAGTCCCTGTTTGTGAGCTCTTTTTATAGGACTCCAGTGAACTAATCTGCCCATTCGGGGTGGGTGGGGCTATATTTCCATGGAACATTCAATCAAGAGGTCACACCCTAATCAAAGGTGTCACTCACAGTTGGGTGGATCACATCTCCATGGAAATAGTCTAATCCAAAGATTCCAACCTAATCAATACTAATACATCTGCCCCCACAAGACTGCATTAAAGAATATGTTTTTTTCTGGGGGACATAATATATACAAACCAGCACACCCAGTGACGCTTCTCTGGGACTGCCCATTCGCCTTACTTCCCTGGTACCTAATGGGGAGTTAGCTTATCACTCCCATTTGCCTATTTGTGGAGCTTCACACCCTGGGAATCCTCACTGTGCTTTGGATAGCTGGTAGCAACTTGGGAACCATGAAATCCAGCCCCCACATTTGCAGAGCAAGGATGTGAGCGACAAGGAGGTTAAGTACCTAGAGCCTACAGAGGCTCATAATAAGTGACTTGATGCAAACATCCATCCATCAGGTGTGTACAGGATGTCTGCAGTGTGCCAGGCCGGGGGAGGTGATGGTGCCAGTGTGTCCCTGCCTAAATGGAGCTCATAGGCTAGTGGAGGAGGGAGTTTTAATCAAACACCCTCCCACAGAAAGGAAAAGTTGCCACATTGACGTAGGTTTTGAAGGTGCTGTGAGAAGATAGAATAAGGGTGGGGGAAGGCTTCTCTGGAAGGGCAATAGATGAACTGAGATCCAAAGGATAAGGAGGAGTGGACTGGACCAGGAGGAGGGGGACAGCATTCCAGGCAGAAAAGCAACATGTGCAGAGGCCCCGAGCCCAGAGGGAGGGCGGCCCATTAGGGGAATTGAAAGGTGGCCCTTGTGGACGTGAACGCACATGTAATCATATAATCGGAATTTCCTCCAACTCACTAATGAAGAAGACCACATGTGTTTCTGCGTGTATCCTGTAGAGAAAGTTTGAGACCCTCTGAGCTACTCAAGGAAGGACCAAAAGGAAAGTGAACTTGCAGATGTCTGGGCGTTCAGACTTTTCTATCCTACTGGTAAATGGAGGATGGATGGTGGAAAATTCTAGATTGTCCACATGCATATACATTTTATTTTATTCTCTTTTATTATTAAGTTTCTGTAATCTTAATACTTACTAATAGAGCTGTGCTGGTTTGAATATATTGTATCCCCCAAAACGCCATTATCTTTGATGTAATCTGGTGTGGGCAGATGTAATAGTGTTGATTAGATTGTAATTCTTTGAGTCTTTCCATGGGGCTATGACCCACCCAATTGTGGGTGATAACTCTGATTGGATAGTTTCCATGGAGGTGTGGCCCTGCTCATTCAGCATGGGCCTTGATTAGTTTACTAGAGCCCTATATAAGCTCAGACAGAAGGAGTGAGCTTGCTACAGCCAAGAGGGACATTTTGAAGAGTGCACAGGAGCTGAGAAGAGAGGAGCTGCAGATGAGAGACAGTTTGAAGATGGCCACTGAAAGTGGACTTTTGCTCCAGAGAAACTAAGAGAGGAGAAACCCCCAAAAGCAACTAGGAGTGACATTTTTGAGGAACTGCAGCCTAGAGAGGAACATCCTGGGAAAAAGCCATTTTGAAACCAGAACTCTGGAGTAGATGCCAGCCATGTGCCTTCCCAGCTAACAGAGGTTTTCCAGATGCCACTGGCCATCTTCCAGTGAAGGTACCCTTTGTTGATGGACACTTTATGGCCTTAAGACTATAACCCTATAACCAAATAAACCCCCTTTATAAAAGCCAACCCATCTCTGGTGTTTTGCATTCCGGCAGCATTAGCAAGCGAGAACAAGTGCTATCTGTTCTTGAGATTAAATGAGATAATATAAGTGAAAGCCCCTAGAACGGGCCTGGCATTAGCATTAGCAGTTGCTCAATCAGTGCTGAATCGGAAGCTATATCCTATTCTCTGAACAGCTATGGAGAAGAACTTGGCCACCTGCTCCCCGACTTTCCAAGTTGGTCCTTTCAGTTGGGGCCTGTAGTTGGTTGAATGACAATGACCACCACCCACCTACCCCCAGAGGATAGGTCCACACCCTTACCCCAGAACCTGTGGCTGTGGCCTTATTTGGGAAAAGGGTTTTTGCAGATGTCATTGTTAAGGCTCTCAAAATGAAGTCTTCCTGGATTATCTAGGGTGGCCCGTGATCCGGGGACAGGTGTCCTTGTAAGTGACAGAAGAAAAGACAGAGAAGAGAAGGCCAAGTGAAGATGCAGACAGAGAACGGAGTGATGCAGGCACAAGCCAAGGAACTCCCGGAGCCACCAGTGAAAGAGGCAAGGAAGTGCCCTCCCCTAGAGCCCTTAGAGGGTGCAGGGCCCTGCTGACACCCTGATTTGAGACTCCTGGCCTCCAGCACTCTGAGAGAATCAGTTTCTGTTATAAGCCACCAAGTTCATGGTCATTTGTTACAGCAGCCCTCAGACACTAAAGCAGGACCCCACATGTACAAGCTCATGTGCTTGGGTATTTGTTGCATCTCAGAGGCGTATGGGGGTAGGGTGGGGTAGTGACGATGGGGTGAGATTTGCTGAGCACTTACTGTACCAGGCACTGGGCAAGCACTTACCATGTGTAAACTCATTTAATCCTCACCATGATGCTCTGAGGTAGACACTATCTTCTTTATTTTACGGCTGATGAGCATGAGGCACAGGTCACTCAGCTGGAAGGCGGTAGAGCTGGGACTCAAACCAAAACCCACCCACCCAACCACATCAGGAGTCTGCCCAGAGAGCTGAGAGTGTGACCCCATTTGCTCAGATTCTCTTGCACTACTCTGGACACTTTCCACTGGTGGAAAAAAGGCCAAAGAACCCAAATGTCCCTGTGACACCTACTGCCTTTAAGCTTCCCTGCGAGCAGCCTGGGAGAGATTTACCCACCTGGAAGTCTCAGAAATTTCCCCAACTCCAGAGGCTCCCAGACAGCTCCAGGGACAGAGAACTTTGGCTGGATGGGCCAGAGCCCACCAGCACTCAGCGTGGGGATGATTTTGGATTCAGTCATAAGAGGAGTTTCCCACCCACTGGGAAACTGCTTAGTCCTTCTCCAGGCTGCCACATTTTCCCTTTCCCAAGTCTAATCAAAATCAGACCATGCCTCCCCCCCACAAAAGAAATGGAAGTTTGACAAAATCAGGTCAAATTCCCCTATTTGGTTGGCAGGAATATTATTGAGCAATAAGAAATCACTTCAAGTTTTTCCTTCTTGTGAAGTATCTGTTCTTCTCTCCCTTGTACACAGGGCCTTAGGGAGAGTCCTACAGGGAAAATTAAAGAGAAAAAGAGAGGCTGCTAAGAAGCTGTCACATGGGGAAAGAATTCTAATTGTTCATGTTTCCCCAAAGGGCAGAGTAATAGGGAAGCAGATCTTGATCCAAATTAGACGGCCCTTTATTATCATTCCGAGTTGTCCCCAAGATTCAGAGGGACTGCCCTGGGAGGCGGTGGGTTCCCTGTCCTGCCCTGCCTTCAGCCTGGGCATCCACTTGGTAGAGAGAAATGTTCTATACGAGGCAGAAGGAGATGGGCCCAGTGACCTTGCAGTTTCCTTCCAAACCTGAGATGCAGCCTCTAATGAGGTGACCTCGGTGATGGGGGTGTCTCTGTCCATGGGTCGGACGCTGGGGACTTGAGAGGGGCTGGGCAGTCAGAACCACCGCAGCTTTGGGGAAACTTCCCTGAAAAGTGGACTTGGCCGCCCACCCCGTGTAACCAGCCCCCTCACCAGGAAGCGTTCATTGAACAGACACTCATTGAGTATCCCGGGTGGCCGGACATTGCAGCGCTCATGCATGGCCTCATCGACCTTACACGAAGGACAATTAACTAGGCAGTTTCCAGACAGAGTGAAAACAGCTGTGCTGGGAGGCGCACATGTGGGAGCATTTAACAAGATGATGCATCTGTGTGCAAAGGAGGACAGTGGGTGAAGCTGGACGCCTGCCCAGCGGGGAGGTGACGGGTCCCTGACGGAGAAACACGTCGGGGAGAGCTCAGCCCACAGTGGTGGAGTAGACAGACCCACGGGGAGGATGGCCCAGGGCTAAAGGCAGGCCCGGGGCATTGTCCCCAGGTGGTTGGTGAGGGCCCTGAAGGCTTTAAGCAGAGTGCCTAGAAGTGTCACTGGGAGGTGTGGGAGGACAGCCACAGGGCCTGGGCCTCGGCTGCCAGCCTGGGATTTACGTCCTGCCTGACCCTGAGACCCGCTCAGCGAAGCACATGCATTGCTGTTCATGCACAGGGGAACTTGGGGGTTGGCCCTTGTGTTATATGGACATGCTGCTTCCTCCAACGGAGGACCCCTTTATTGGAGAAGAAATCAGATGTAGCCATGGCGTCCGCTTCTTGAGTGCAGGCCCACCCAGCTGGCTCCTGGGCTTGGGCGCGAGCAGATGCCCACTGGAGAGGGATCAGACCCCTGCCTTCTGCTCCCAGCGGCCGCCCGTCTCCTCTGGGGACCTCTGCCCAGCTCTCCGGCCCGAGTCCCTGCCCACTGTCCCCCGCCCTGGAACAGGCCCGGACCATCGGCTCATGTCCAGGATCTCTACAAAAGCCAAAAAAGAGAAACTGACCCCGTCTCCCGTTCTCTGGGTCACTCTTTGACCTCACAATCTTTTTTTTTTCCTTCTTAAGAGCCTTACTCAGCAGTTTTTCTTTATTAATTCATAGAGTTGGAGGATTATGGATATTTGTGTCCATAAGACATTACACAATCATAAAAACACATTGATAGATGGAGAGTCACCCTAATACTGAGATTTGTCTGTAAAGTGAGTTTTTGCCAATCACTGAAGAGACATTTCCATTTGGTTTATCATATGAGAGAGAGAGTGGGAGGGAGGGAGGGAGGAAGAGCGAGAAAGAGGGAGACTATACTCACACACACGTAGGTGGGTTTGCTTACACATAAGGCCCCATTTTTCCACCTGGCCTTCTGCAGGGGAAGATGAAGCAGTATTCGCAGAGCACCTGGCATGCACCAGGACCTGTGTGTTTGCACCCCTCACCTGGAACCCTCCAAGGGGCCTGGTGGTTATGTATTATCAAAATGTGGCTCAGTAAGGTCAAGTCACTGTCGCGGGGCACATGCAAACCAAGTAGCAGACCTGGGGCCCCAGACCTCTCTGACTCCGCAGACCCAGCTCTTTCCCCCGAACCCCACTGCAGCCAGTACCCCCAGTCCTGCACAAGGACCCGGTGTTCTTCAGTGCCATTGGGAGAAGGGAGAGAAACAGCTGGCTGCCCTCCTGTTTCCTGGGGTCTTGAGAACTTTCCAGGTGGAAATCCAACCGAAGGCAGCCTCCTTTGCAAAGGTGGTGACAAGCCTGTCTGCTGGGGGAGGCCCCCTTCCTTGGGGAGCACAGGAGGAGGCTGGCTGTGGTTTCCTGTGCCACTGAGGGGGGAACGTGGCTCCTCGGTGGATCAGCCATAAGGCACGTGGCCCTGGCTGAGTGCCTGGGAAGCAGGAATGTCCGCTTGTCACCAGGTAGCTCTGTGCAGGGAGGGGCACTAAGGCCAGGCAGGGCCATGGGACTGGCTAGGTGGAACCCGGGGCCTGACATTAAGCAGGTTATTTAATCAGTTTCTTCTCCAAAAAATGGGTACACCAGCCACCTCCCTCCCCAGTTAGTGTCTGGCTCATGTCGAGTGTGACATAGGGAGGAGCTGCCGTCTCTGTTGTTTCAGTCATGATCATTATTGGTTTTGACCGTGGCTGCGGATGGGTCTTGTGACCTGGGGAAAGTCTTTCCCTCTCTGCCCTTCCGTTTCTTTCCGTTTGAAATGAGAGATGCCAGCAACCTCGAGTCTACGGGCCCCTGGAGCTCTTACCCCTCTGTGACTTCTACAGGATCCCTCTGAGTGGCACCATATCCCAAGAACCCCCCTGGAATCTGTTTTTAGCACCGACATTTCTCCTGCAGGTTGGTTGCTTAACTCTAATAGTCTTATTCCCAGGAGTTTCTAGGGAATGTGGGTATGTTCGACATCCAGATATGAGAAGTAAGTTATGGTGTAGACGACCTGTTGATTGATGTCTGGGGCTGAGGATCCTAGTCTTCATATTCTGGTCCTCTGTACAAAAAAAAAATTCTCAGGGCTTTCTCAGTCAGAGAAGTGGCCAGGCAGTAACACAGTCATAACTGTGAAGGAGGCAAAGGAAAAAAAACAGTGGGCTCAAGAGCTTACAGATTTGATAAGCCAAGCCTGTCGCAGGGTGCTGGCTGCATCCTTTGCAGCTCTGAGCCCTCCCCTTGGGTTACTTTCCCAGGCTGTCTGGATCCCAGGAGCCCACAAAGCGAATTGTGGAGGTCTACCTCACAGTGTATCAGAATTAAACACTTCTCCATACTGATGCTTAATAAATATTGTTTGTTTGTTAAAAGAACACAGAGTTGGGGTTGCCAGGGTTTGATTCCTGGCTCTGCCATTTACTAGATGTACGATGTTGGGTAAATTATTTAGGCTTTCTGTGCCTCAGGTGTAAAATGGGGGTGATAATAGTATCTATACTCTCAAGGTTGATATAAATATTAAATAAAAAGTACACTTGAAGTGTCTCATCCTGTTGTTATTATTATTATTATTATTACATATCCCTAGCATGTTTGGAAAAGGCTCCATCTAACAAAAATCACAAAAGCATGTAAAGTACTCACCATGTGCCAGGCACAATCCCAAATGCTGACATATCTCAGCTCATTTACTCTTCACAACTCTACAGAGTGGATGCTATTATATCTCCATTTTACAGAAGCAAAAACCAAGCCCTAGAGAGATTAAGTCACATGCAAAGGCCCCACAGCTGGTCAGTGGACTAGTGATGTCCTGAAGCCAGATTTGATTGTTAGGTGCCTGTTAGCAGCCACTCTGAGCGGCAGCCTCTCCAGGAATAATCAAAGGGTCTTATAATAATGGGGAAAAAAAATCACAGGCCACCACTTTAACTTGCCCAGAAAATCATGTTTTCAAAGGCAGTCTTCTGGAGATGCTTCCAAGAATCCTGCTCGGTTACAGCAGGCCCTGTACTGGAAGGCGCAGGTCTCTCCTCTCACCCCGATGGCTTTGGAAGGGACCTCCCCAGCAGAGCAGGGAGAGGCAGCCGCCAAGCCTCCCACCAGAACGTGCCAGTCACCCCCTGACATCTCTTTCTACATGCCGGTCACCCCCTGACATCTCTCTCTGGCTTTGTGTTTCCCTTCCAGGGGAGTCCGTCAGAACCGCCCTGCTGTTGAAGGGGACACGCTGTCCTTGCAGCAAGAAGAGAAGCCCCCTCTCCCCCATGGGAGCCTTCACCACCGACTCCAAGTGGAACTGCTGAGCTCGCGTGTGCCTGGTGGGGGCGGCAGCCCCTGCTGCTTCTGCATGCCGCCCCCCACCCCAGAGGACTGTGGGAGCTGTTCCTAGTGCCCATGTCCTACCACTGCGTTTTCAGTGGGTCCTTGTAAATAGTTTGCTCCTTTGCCCTGGCCCCCTTGCTATACTGGAACTGATTTGTACAATGTGGGAATTTTGTTACCTTTTTAATCAAGGGCAACTTACTTTTCCAACACTACCATTGTAAGGTGTTTTCCAGGACAGAGGGCTGATCACCTGTGCTTTTCTCTTTTCTCCTTTTATTTTTTTTTTTATTTTTATTGTTATTATTTTTTGGATGTTAGCATTAGTGCCATTATATCTACTGGATTTTAGGTAGGAAGAATTTTTTTTTAAGGTAGTTTGAAATTGGGGAGCATTCTCTGTGGGAAGGGTTGAGGTGGCCACTGTTCCAACTTGGAGTGGGTTTACAGACGGCATCTCTTCCAAGTCCAATGCATTTCTAGTTCTTCCCCTGCTGCCTTTGGGGTCCCTGCCTTAGCCACGCACAAGGCTTTCTCAGCTCCCAAGAGGCAAGCCTGAGTTCTCAGTGGTTTCGCTCTTTTGGCCAAACCTTGGTCCAGCCAGCATCGGGAGACCTGGGCAGCAGGCAGCCGTCCTCTTTACACACCTTCTTAAATACCAGCAGAAAGGGCTCCACATTTGTTAGCATTATTACGTTCATGAAGTTGAAACAAAACAGATCTTCATAGCTACGTGGTACAAAGATGAAGAGCTTGGATTTTATTTCTGTTATTAACTGCCTTTTCTCGGAGTGGTATTTGACAAGTTTTCAGCTTGAGGCCTCACCATGAATTGATTTTGTTTGTTTTTGTGTTTGTTTGGGGCCAATTTTAGATTCCTGAGTGCACTTTTTTGTTGCTATTAGTCCTAATTTTTAAGGAAGAGAAACCAAGAGACAGACCCAGTGTAAATGTTGCAATATGAATTGTGTTTGCAATCCCCTTGCCCCCCGCCACCCCCCATTTGAGTACACTGCACAGATAAAATGCTAGGGAGTTTGAATAAAACCAATTTTTCTAACTCGTTGCTCATTTGTTGTAACTCAATAAAGCAAAGACTAAACCTTTTTCTAACCTTTCCCTTTGCTCCTCATTCTTCATTGCCGTCC
>PVKY010004430.1:0-19323 GCA_004027775.1 Bradypus variegatus
TCATTCATTCATTCATTCATTCCATTCCATCTTCTTTTCTTTCCTGTGCTGGGTTTACTAGATAGGCCACATAGAGAGTATTTTATAAAGCTGACCATTTATAGAAGACTCCCATAAGATCCTTCTGAGCACAAAAGAAATGTGGACCAAATTAGGCTGGAGTACAGCTGAAGAGCAGTGCTGAGCCGGGGCTGCCAGCGCAAGGAGCTGCAGAGCCACCCGTGGGGCTTTAAGCGTTTCAGATCCAGGACCCAGCTCCAGGGCGTCTGAGTCAGCACTCCGAGGGCCCAGGCGGCTGTAATTGATGTGTTCCAGGTCATCTTTACGCTCAGCTGTGCTGGGGTCCACAGGATCGGGGGATCCTGCAGGCTCTATATCTGTTCAAGTCTTTTGAATGAAAACATGAGAGACATGGGCCTCAGAGATCCCGAAGACACTCTGAGATGCGTGTGCAAAACACTGGATAACAGGCTCACATCTGAGTTTTAAAGGAGCTGGAATAATAAACTAAAGCTAACCACGTGAAATGCAGTGGTGAAGAGGGAAACACCCATTTATAAAGACCAAAAAAATGCCAATCCAGACTATGTGACACTGGGTTAGTGCTTCTCGTGTGAAAGGACTTGAGGGTTTTGAAGCTAATGCTAAGCTTGGGACGAGCCAGTGCTCTGATGCGGTGAGACGCGCTCCCACGCTGGAGATGCCAGAGCCCCGTGCGGGCACCGTTGGAGCGGGTGTCGTGCGGGGCCATGGCAGAAGGGCCCTGAGACGTTGGCCCCTGCGCACCCAGGGGAGGCTGACAGAGCTGGGGTTTGGACCGGAGAGGCAGCGGGCGACTTGATGACAGCACGGGGCATCACCACTTCCCCTGTCCCCGCTGGCATGCCCCCGACTCAGCTGAGAGGGGCTCGGGGGGCCCGAGGCCACAGGGAGGGGACTCAGTGCAGGGGGATGCCAGTAGGAATTCCCACATTTTATTTATATTTTTTACACTTCCCACATGGCCGTAAACACTCTTGGATGGACTGTGCCCTTGGGGTGATTGTATGGTATGTAAATATATTTCAATAAAATTGCATTTAAAAAAAAAACACCTGGGCCTCACCTCAGAGATTCAGTAGTAACTGGGCTGGGGCGTAGCCAGGGCCCTGGGGGTGGGGATGAGGACGAAAGCCTCCCGGGGACCCCAGGGGACAGCTCTTAGAACACACCAGCTCCCCGGACCTCAGGCCAGTTGTTTTATTTTATTTTTCCATTTTTAAGTGTAGTTTATTTACTCGACACTCCTCCTTCTCCTCACTCCTGTAATCTCTGTTTTCTGTCTGGAGATTTGCTATTTCTAGACATCTCTTATAAATGATATCATACAGTATTTGTCCTTGTGCATCTTGCTTACCTCACTGAGCATAATATTTTCAAGACTCTTCCACACTGCAGCGTGCCTTAGAGCTTCTTTCTTTTGGCAGAATAACACTCCTTGTGTGCGTGGATCACGTTTTGTTGATCCAGTCACCTGCTGAGGGACACCTGGTCGTTTCCGGCTTTGGGCTCGTGTAAACAATGCTGCTCTGCCATCGGGGGACAGGGGTCTGTTTGAAGGATTCCAGTGTTTGACCTCTGGAGTCCCATCCATCCTTAAGATTTTAGTGTTTATTTATTCTTTGTCCACTGTTGGCAAAGTGCTGGGTTAGGCACAGAAGAAACGTAGAAATGTCCTTTTCCATTTACAATAAAGAAATAAGAAATTATCGAGTTTTAATACAATAAATCATATTCATTGACCTTCAAGACCCAAAAAATATTTGGGGCGATATTCTTGATGTTAAAATTCCTTTGATAAAAATGAAGATGGCATAGTGTTTGTAAAAGTCTTATAAGTCTTTGTAAAAGAACTTGTGCTTCAGTTCACGTCCTTGTCTCAGGTGTAATTGCATTTCTAAAGCACTGTAGAATCCTGAGAGAAGGCTGGCTCTGGAAACCAGAATACTTTTTATTTTATGACGAGGGAGAGGAGCTGCTCATCTTTCAGTGTCCTGAGGACACGGAGCTGCACAGCCGCTTGTTGTCTGCTGGACGTTTTATGTATTAGCTTTGTTTTCTTGATGTGTTTTCTGTGCGTTTTTGTTCAGGAGCTCGTACATTCTGTCGAGGAACTCGGTTTTCAGACATTTAAGAAAACGTAACTGGGTTTGGCATTGTGGTTGTAGTGGTTTGCTCTGCTCAGGGGGTGAAGTTACCTGACCACGGCCGGGCACATGCTCTCGTGCGGTCAGCTCTCCACGTGCCCGGCGCTGCCCTTTCCCAGCCATCCACAGCTGCCGTTGTTCCTGAAAACTCTGGCTGCTTGTTTCCTTCTGCAATGAAGATGGAGTCTGCCTCTGTCACTGCCTCTGTTGTTTTATGCTTGTTAATCAGGACAAACTTTGGTTGCCTTGCTGACCAAATTGTATTGCTACGGATTACGCCACACATGTAGAGGGGAACCCGACAGGAGAGAGAGAAGGGCGTTGGAATACAGAGTCCATTCCCCAGTTCCTTTTAGAGACAGGATCTCTGCTTCTGTCTTCCTCTCTTCTTCTCCAAAGCTGAGATACAAGCAGGAAGTTGAGGGGAAGTCCACACGGATTTTTCTGTCTGTAGTGTCCTTGGTAAGGTCACCATCTCGTGGATCCGCTAAGCAAGAAGTGAGCAGCACATGTGGCATCTTTGGAAAGTGGACTGCTTTTTAAAACCATTCAAAATGCTATTGTTTGCCTCCTTGTGTTTTCAAAATTCTCTTACATTGCAAGCGTAACGTGTTAGGGGATGGACAGAGGGGCTGGTGAGAAATGGAGAGAGGAGGTTGAGCATATTTGAATGATTCTATCTACTCAGCTATGTGGTGTTTTTCCCTCCCTAGACCCATGTTTCCTTAGAGAAAATTTGTGTCATTTTAAAATACATAAAAATATAACACAGTATGTTTGAATTACCGACTAAACCAAAAATAGAATTGAGATACTTTTCATGGAAATGATTGGGAAAAATGTAGATTTTTCTAAAATTTAGTTGTATGTCTAATTTTCTTAGGTACGAACAAGCCTTTCTGACGAGCCTGGTGGGCCTGAGACCCGAGAAATACTTCTGGACGGGCCTTTCGGACGTCCGAATGCGAGGCACCTTTGAATGGAGCGTGGGCGACGGCGTTCACTTCACCCACTGGAACTCGGACATGCCTGGTAGGTGCCGGGGCTGTCGGGCGAGGCTGGCGCGTCCTTCTCGCCACTTTCCACGTAGACCTGGCGAGTTAACTGTGCTCTCAGTAATATTTTGTATTTCATTCCCTTTTCGTATCTTTCTTTTCTATTGTTCCCCCAATTAGTTTGTAGTGTTCTAAGGAACAAACGAGAAAATTGGTAGGTATAAGGTACTGATACATTGGAAAACTATTTACGACATCCTACATGGTCACAAATATTCCAAATGGTTAATTTAGTTCAGAGAAGTGAAAACCATGTTAAAGGGCCATGGAGCTCCCTCGGGGTGTGCAGTGTGGCCTGGGCAGCACCCACGGGGACCCGCTGTCTCACCTCAGGCGGAGTCAGTTTCTCTCTGCCCTGGACTTTATTCTGTCCCCACCAAATACCTGCAAGGTCTGTTTAAGTGTTTCCATTTTAGACATGAGGACACTAGGACTCAAAAATTTGTGTGACTAGAAAGCTTCCGGGCATGGATCTAAGCTCTGATCTGTGGAATTCCTGAATCTGTGCCACTTGTGCGAGAGCCACTCTGTCTCCGTGTAAGTTTGGTGCCTTCCCTGGTAGGAGGCCGTGAGCCTTTCTGAAATAGACCTTGACAGAAGCTTTGCTTTCCTTATTCACTGGTCTTGCCAGTGTGGGCATTACTCACGATGAAAAGAAAGCCTGGGAAATTAAACATCCTCTGTAACAAGTGTTTCATTGTCCCTGGGAAAGGGACAGCCATGGGTCTGAATCAAGCAGTTGGCCTCGTAAGTCCTACTCTTCAGGACCCCTTCTAATTTGTATTCTCAGCTGTCAAGAAGGAAAATAGATCAGTTATCTGGATAGTCTTATTCTTGCTTAATTATTGAATTAAGAAATTTCTGGAAAATAGTGAGATTTCAGTTCATCTTTAAATAACTGGGCAGCATTTTTTTTTAATTTCTTTTTTTTTTTAAGTAGAGAAGTTGTGGGTCTACAGACCAGTCATGCAGGAAGTACAGGATTTCCATACCCTCCCTGTTACTCACACCTGGCACTGGTGTGGAACATTTGGTAAGAGAAAAAGAATTTTTAAAAATCCCTGGATCCGCCCTGCCCATTGAACTCTAAGTGAACAGCTCGACTGAAAAGGAGCAGCAGTTCTTGCTCTTTGGGAAATCTCCGCCACCTGCCCGAGTGTCCAGCAGCAGGGGGAGGGGACGTCTCCCCGATGTCCTTAGGGAAGAAAATGGGTCCCCCTGGAGCCGAGCCTCAGCCCTGCCGCCTGCTGCTGTGTCCTGATGGAAGGGCCCTTAGGGAGCCCCGGAACCGGACATGCGGCTCCGGGAGGAGGCGAGGGGACAGCACTGGCCCAAGCCCCCGTCAACGCAAGGCCCCGCCCCTGGGATGCTGCCCTTGTCTCATGGAGCCCAGTCGTCCACCTCCCTTCAGGCCCGCAGGGAAGGGGCACTGTGGGGGTAGAGGGGCTGCCTGGGCTCCAGGGGAACGGGACTGCAGGGGAAATACTTCAGAAATAAGTACATCCCCAGAACTTTGAGAATTATTCTATACACATAATATCATTAAAAATACAATACTAATAAACAATCGGCTCATCTTAGCAGCAAGAAACCTCTTTCTCAGTAAGTTGCTATTTGGAAATAAACAGCAATAGAAAACAGAATCACACACTATTGAGCTTAGTATATTTCTCATTTTATATTATGATTTTTATTCATTAATTCTGGCATTTGTCACAACTTTGTAAGGTAGGTGCATTTTAAGAGGAAGAAAAGAAGCTCAGACTGGTTGAGTAACTTCCCTGGAATCTCCAGCTCACAGGTGTCTCACCTCGAGGTCCATGCCCTTTATCAGGCTGCCCAGGGAGGCCTGTTCTTTAGAGACGAAAGGAAAGAAAGAATCCTAAAGAACAACAGAAAAAGAAAGAAAGAAGCCTCAAGTTATTGTTTTTGCCATTATTTCACCATTAAATGCCTGTGTGGGGGGCACTGTGTCCGGTCCTAGAAATACAAAATATTATCCAAACCCCTACATTTGAGAAGATCACAAGTTGGTGGGGGATAGAGGCCCCACAAATAGAAGGTGAAAAGCTGATCAACACAGCACTCAGCCCTCCCCTCTGCCCGTTCCTCCTCCCATGTCGATTTTCCCAGCAGCCGGAAGCTCAGACGTGAGCTCTCCTCTGTGGGCACCGCCGGCTCCCGCGAGCCCCCGTTAAAGAGCTCCACTTTCTGCATTTTACACAGGGCGAAAGACGGGGTGTGTTGCCATGAAAACTGGTATCTCAGGGGGTCTGTGGGATGTTTTGAAGTGTGACGAGAAGGCAAAATTTGTGTGCAAGCACTGGGCAGAAGGGGTAACACGCCCACCAGAGCCCACGACAACCCCCGAACCCAAATGTCCCGAGGACTGGGGCACCACCAGCAAGACGAGCCTGTGCTTCAAGGTAAGCCTCTGTGGCCAAGCCAAGGAGGAATCTGGAGTTGCTTTAGCTCCAAGAATTCACCTTCATAAGAATAATTTTAAAAAGTGCAATGCACAGGCTGGACCCCTAGAAATTCTGATGCCGTTGATCTGGAGTAGGGCCTGGGCGTCCGCTGTCCTTAAAGAGCTCCCCAGGGGATGCTGAAGACCCAAAGGTGGAGAGTCATTGAGTTTAGATAGCAACACGTCCAGCCCAGGAACCCCTGAAACCTTTCCCCACTGCTGGCCCTGTCACCCCTTCTCTGCTTCTCTCCCAGCTCTCCCTCTCTAGCTGAAGCTCACACTTCTGCCTAGCTGAGAGTTTCTGTTCCCTGTTGTGCTAGCAATTGCATCTCATTTCATTTTCTCTTGGAGCCCAAACTTTGATCTAATTTAGTGGGATAAAGGAGTCTAAATTGGTGCATCATGGGTGTTTTAGAGACAATGCTCCATTTTCCTGATTTAACCCCTGATTATTATGGTGGCATTGACAGAGAGGGGTGCATTGCCCTCGAGCCCCTCAAATAAAAAGTCAATATCCTACTATTACTTTATAGTCTCAGGCTGGATTGCCCATTCCTTCCTTATGTAAACAAGTTCACCCAAACAACCAACCAACCAAAGGAAAATGGAAGCCAAAACAGAAACAAACAAAACCCCAATGAACCAGGCGTTTGGGTGTTTTTTTCTCTCTTGCAGTCGTGTTCTTTCTAGAGAAGGTTAGACTTAGGCAAATTCAGAAACGTGCTCGTCTGTTTAATGGCCCTGTCCTCTCCGCTCTCAGGGCTCCCTGGGCAGCACATGGCCATGGCCTGCCTGGGGGGCAGCTGGGCAAGGCTGACGACGAGAGCTCGACTGTTTCATCTTCTCTAGCTGGCGGGTATGGCCAGGCATGCTGGTCATCCCATAGGTAGCTGTGGAGGCTGACGACTTACCGAGCTGGTGAGTCAGAGGTAAAGGTGTGATTTACACAGAAAGGGGTGTATCGAACATGGATTGTTTGAAGAGTAAGAAGATGCAAATCAAGAATTTGATTGTTCCTTCTGGAAACACCTGAGCTGCTTGCGAAGGCCAGGTTCTCCCTGTACATAGCCTGGAGGTAGTTCCTATACATCGTCTGGCTGTGGAGGTTTGTAGATGGATTTTGAGAGAAGCAGCAGAGTTCTGCAGAGCTGGGAAGTCAGTCAAGGGCTCCAGGAGCAGCCATACGGGGAGATGTTCAGCAAACCAAAATACGCTCCTCACTAGAAACTATGTGGAGCCAGAGGTTCTAGCGGTAGGACTGGTTTGGGAGTTGAATAGGATATCTTCGTAAACAGTAGGATGTGGGGATTATTAACAAATTCAGGGGCTCATAAATTTTAGTTAGGAAAATAAAAGTCTTACACCCACAGTCTGGAAAGTTGATGAGCCCACAGGAGCCTTCATAGATTCTCGTGTGGAGACTTGTTGACGTTGCTCAAGTTAGGGCTGAGGACGGGCTGTCTTGGGTTGCTGGATGGCAGTGGGCAGCCGTGGTCCCTCGGAAGCCAGCCCTGTTTCCCAAAGGCCGTGGTGATGGACACCGGGGCTCATTATCTGGTAAACACCGATGGATCCCAAACTGTTTGCCCGCTGACTGGCCTTTCTCATCTATCGTGCATCCTGTTTCTCTGCTCTATTTGCATTCCTCTCAATAGTGTGGCATAGTTTCAGGATTTTATGTTCTTAAATAAAATTTATGACGGGCTCTACAATTTCCCAACAAGCCCTACCCCAATCACCTCTAAACCCACATAATTTCTAATGAAGCACAAATTTTGATTTGTTGACTATCTACCTGATATTTGTTGAACCTATAATCTATTAATAAGAGGTAAATTTGGGTTGGCCTATAACCCATACTGTTAGATGTGCTTCCAGAAGGGTGTCTATTGTGGCATGTGCTCCAATAGTTGTTAAAATATACCACTGCCAGGAAAAAAAAAGACAAGGCAGTTTTGAAGGGTTCTCCCAACAAAGTGTTGAAAGATTGCCAGGTAATTCATTGTTTAAGCTCAACAGGATGACACTCTGGCATAATTTGGGAGAGGTGATTTTCCTTACAATTTTCTTGGCATCAAATGCTTCTTTCATTCTTGCCATCTTGAAGCCATTTTTTTCACATTGAACCAAATTCATCCTGTCTTCTATAATGTGCTGTGTGCCAAGCCTGTATGCCTAAAGCTTCCAAGATTTTAGCCTACTTTCTCCCTTGCCTAATAATTTTATTTTCTAAGGTTTCCTCAACAAAGTCATCCCCCAAATTTTGCTACCCAAATATTTACTCACAAATTGACTTTAAACCAAGAGAATTACATTATTTTGTGCCACTGCAATTTCTTGCTTTTCTATAAATGAAATTTCATCAAAGTTAGATAATTATTTCTCTTGATTTGGTAAACTATGAAATGTAAAGTACCTCTTAAAACCACATTACCTTTAGCTTTTCGCAAAAGGAAAACATGAGAAGAAAACATGGTTTGAATCTCGAGATTTCTGCCGAGCTTTAGGTGGAGACCTAGCCAGTATCAACAACAAAGAGGAAGAGCAAGCCATATGGCGGTTGGTGACGTAAGTGCCTTTTCTCCACGGTGCCCCTTTCTTCCACCTGTTTGGTGCTGACGATGTTGAGAGTATTATGATGTTTCTGTAATTGCTGGCCCACAAGGCTGCATCATTTCTGAAATCCACTGGCCCTTTGCTTCACTTCCAAATACCGCTCCATGGAAGTCTAACACACTCAACCCGTGTTTGTTAAGTGAACTGATGAATGAAGGAATGACAGGCCGCATTTCAATGCTTTACAGTTATTTCTTCAGAAGTGGCTGCTAGTTTGGGAATATCAGTGGGTTACACTCCCACTGAGTGACTCTCCTAGTGTTTTGGGGGTGCCGTCCCAGCCTGGTTAGTCCCCATGGGTTACCAAACCTGTTTAAGGCCATGGCATGTCTTTATACCTTGTGCTTCACAGGGTAACTGGGAACTACCACGAACGGTTTTGGTTGGGACTGACGTACGGAAGTCCTTCGGAGGGCTTCACCTGGAGTGATGGCTCCCCTGTGAGTAATTTGATGTCAGAGACACTTTTCTTGCTTTATCATGTATTTGTTTTGATGTATCATTTGGCTTAATCCACATTTTTGGTAGGACAGGTCATTATGATGGGTAGGCACTCTTCTATGAAGAAGCAATGCCCTTTTGGGTCACTGTTCCACCCATATGCCAATTTAGTTCTTCCAAGAACCCAAAGCAGAGCTTTTCAGCATGGTTGACTGGATGAAAATGAATTACTGTGAAAACATATTCTGCTAGCTTATATAAAAGAGTCTCCACATTCAACCATGAAAAATTGATAGTTAAATTTCTTTAAAAATTGAGCATTTATTGCCTCCGTTAGTTCAGTAGAACTGGAAACCACTTTTGATAGTCCATTAATAACCGTCAGAGGAATGGGGAAGTGAGAAGCCATGGCTCACGCTGGCCACGTTTAGCTGGCCCAGTTGTTACTAGGAGTAACCGTGTAATTTCAGTTCTACCTTTTCTTATAACCCACCCACAACTTTTCAAGGACCTTGAGCAAAATGGTTTATTGGATGGCTCCACTGGCACTTGGATTTCACATTCCAGGTCCCTGGAAATAGATCCGAATCCCTGGCGTAAAACCCTGTGGGCTCTGATTCCACAGTGAGAACCCTGCAGACGCCGTCACCCCGGGGCCTCTGTTATTTCCGCTGCTCACCTTGATCAAGTTCGGTAGCTTCATTAGCAACATATCATGGGCCTTTTTCTTTTGTAAGAAGAATGAGGCATTTCTTTCTCCTGCCGGTAATAAAGAGAAAGCTTTCAACAATACACTAAATATCTTCCCTTCAGAATGGGATATCAGTTTAGGTATTCCCAGTACTGAAAAGTGGAGCTTTTTTTGCCAAGTTTTTTCAATCTGTAATTCCCACCTTGATGGTTCTGAATCCGTTCTAGTTAAGAAGATTGAAGTAAAGTCTCTGAGAATCAGCAGCATGTGGTACTCAACGTTAGAAGTTTTCTGTAGCAAAACTATTTCTTTCTCAGCCATGTTTGTAAACCTTACTTTCAAAGCAAAGCTGTGGTGGAAAAAAGTAAATGTATAAAAAAAATGCAAACCACTTTCCCTTCCGGTTTGGATAGAAGATTGGTTTTGGTCTGATATAAACGGTAAATTATTGCAACTTAATATTTGTAACACAGGTTTCATATGAAAATTGGGCTTATGGAGAGCCTAATAATTATCAGAATGTGGAATACTGCGGTGAGCTGAAAGGGGAGCCTGGCCTGGCTTGGAATGACATGAACTGTGAAAATCTTAACAACTGGATTTGCCAGATAAAGAAAGGTACGGAAGCCTTTCCTCTCCTTTATCTCAGGTCAGAGAACTAACCTCCAGCCACCCCAATATCCTCCTGTAATTAGTGGAACCAAACAAACAAAATTACAGCAGTAGGGGGACTGCCGGGGGCCGGCATGTGACAAGATAAGGAAGAAGTCGTTGAGTGCGGACAAATGTTCCACAGGAGCAGAAGATCAGAGGCCACTGGGGTCTGGGACGGGAGTCACGTCCTCCAGCGTTGCTGCCATGGGCTGTGGTGCCGGCTGAGTCCAGCGTGGGGGTGTGTGCGCGTGTGCATCTGTGCGCATGAGTGTGTGTTCACGTGTGCATCCGTATGTGCGTGTGTGTGCGTGGGTCCTGGTACGTGCGTGTGTGTGCGTGTGTGTGTGTGTGTGTGTTCCACTGTGCAAGCAGAGTAACGACAATGCAATTTTGGGGGGATTTTCACCTCTTCACCTTCTGTGCTAGCCATTAAACAGGTGAAAATTCACCCAAGTCTGAGCACCCTAAGTACAGGTTTCTCAAGTAATTGTCCAACGAAAAGAGCAAGCACCATTTTAAACCCCTGACGCTGTAAGATTCACCATGTTATCCCGGCACGCTATCCGTCATTATCTGTGAGCAGGAAGCACCACGTGGCCAAGTCAAGTGTTGGCGCTTATGTTTAGACAGACAGACAGTCAGATAGATCTAAGTGGCAGATAGATAGATAGATAGATAGATAGATGATGGATAGATAGATGGGTAGATAGATGGATAGATAGATAGATGATGGATAGATAGATGGGTAGATAGATGGATAGATAGATGGATGGATAGATAGATGGACGGATAGATAACTATAGATGATAGATACATGACAGATGATAGATGGATATAGATGATAGTTAAGTAGGTAGATAGATGGACAGACAGAACGGCCCCTGAAGCAAGGCACAGACCGGCTTCCTCCTCTGTAAACAGGGCACGGACCTGCTCTGCCCTCTTCCGCTGGCTGCCGTGGCGACACCCCAGTTCTCCTGCTAGAGACACTGTGTTGTTGTCCTGGTCCATCTGCTTATTTTCTGACTCCTGCCTAGACGCGTGCTGTCAGACTCCTCAGAACCGAGGAAGGCAGGGCGGGCAGCTTCTCTGAGGTCTCTGAGCTGGCACAGGCTAGAACCTCTGTGTCTCGTTAGCAGCTACATCCTACGGGACGTTAGACACATCCAACCGGAGTTTAGGTGACCAACAGATTCCGGCTGAACCACTAACGACCTGGAAGGAAAATATCCCTTAACTTTTATTAAAATGTACGTTTAATAAAAATGAGATTCTTTGAGGAACATGAATTTCATGTTTTATGAATAAATAATCACATTTAAAAGTTTCAAATCATGGAATCATAAATATTTTCAGAACTGATTCTAAGATGTCTGATGGGACAACCAAGATCTGTCAAGAACGCACTAAATATCAAATCTCACATCTTTTACCCCACATGTCCATACCTATCATGGTCCCCTTTTGCAGTTTACATAATAGGGGCCAAGCAATTTGAACCCAGGCTTCCTGATCCCAAAACTCATGTTCTTTTCTTTCTTTCATAAGACGTTGCTGGTTGTGCTGGGACGCCAGCTCGCAGCTAGGCGTGGGCACTTTGGAGCTCATTTGCTTTACTCCCACCCCTGATTGTGTTTTCCTTCCTCCTCCTTCCCTTTCCCTGTGCCCCAAGAGGATGGGGGGACAGGAGGGTGGGAGGGAGGAGTAAAGAGAGAGAGGGAATGGTTAAAAGTTTTTAGCAGTATTGATCCATAAACAGAGTGAAAATTGAAGATGTGATGGCAGAAGTTCAAGCACATTTACATGTAA
The DNA here is from genome assembly GCA_004027775.1 of Bradypus variegatus. NCBI lineage: Eukaryota > Metazoa > Chordata > Mammalia > Pilosa > Bradypodidae > Bradypus > Bradypus variegatus. The sequence continues at coordinate 11,920 of PVKY010004430.1, forward strand.
TTTTCTTGTTTTACAGGACAAACACCCAAGCCTGAGCCAACACCAGCCCCCGAAGACAGTAGGTGTCTCCGCGTGATGCTCCTCCTTTCCCTCTCTTCCTCCGTTAGTGGGAGAGTCACCTGCTAGGAAGGTAGAAAGCAGAGGTTCTGCTCTCTCTGAGAAGCTCATGGAAGTTTGGGCCTTCCTCTCTGGAATGGCGCCGTCTGCACACAGCCTCAGCTCCCCTGGTAGGTGCTGTTTGCACACACCCTGCTGCCCAGCTTCCGGAACGGGGATGTCTGCACACTCAGCCTGCCGCCCAGCTTCCCCGGGCCCGCGGCTGGAGAAGTCCTAGGGGCCCTCCTGTTCCTGAGTTTCCCGGCACTCCGATTCTACCCTGACATTCCCTCCTTTAGAAAGGTCTTTCTCATATGGGGCTGAAATCGGCATCTCATAACTTCTGTGGACCTAGAACATTTTGACCTAGAACGTGTCTGACCCCTGAGCTGGGAGAAGACGGTGCCAGCGTCTCAGGGCCATGGAGGGCGGACGCTGAGCCTTTGCGTATCCAGTTGGTGGACGTGGCTCGGACGGCCCCTGGTTCGGGGAGCCCCGATGCGCAATCGCCTCTGAGAGGGCTGCTCCGTGCTTCCCCTTCTGCACACAGCGCAGCCAGATACTCGAATTCCCAGAGTGGAGCTCGTAACCTTTTCTCATTCCTGTTTCAGATCCACCTGTCACGGAAGATGGCTGGGTTATTTACAAAGAATACCAGTATTATTTTAGCAAAGAGAAGGAAACCATGGACAATGCACGGGAATTTTGCAAGAAGAATTTCGGTGATCTCGTTTCCATTCAAAGTGAAAGTGAAAAGAAGTTTCTATGGAAATATGTAAGATTAGGATACAAATGTCCCAGAGGGTGTGATCAGCTAAGACAATGCCTCCGATCAGTGCCCAGGGCACCGTCCCCAGTCATGTGCTGAATTTAACCCTCCCGAGGCCTTCGTGGGGTGGGGGAGGACTCGGCCACAAAGAAACGAACGGCCGTGCTACTGGGGTGTCCAGAGCAGAATCCCAGAACCCAGAACAGGTTTATAGTCAGGGCTTTGCGAGGATCCACGTTTGTGCGGATATCAACATTTCCCAGGATTTAAATTCATAACTACCCTTAATCTGTTAGCGCTGGGCCTCTGTGAATAGTGCAGTTTGATGATGAATAAAAATGCCCGTCTTTGCTAGACCGCATCATTGGCTGATGGATGGTATGTCTCAGGAACGCATGGAAAAGTCTTTCCTGCTTGTACCAAAGTCAGCTATCACCAAAGGTCTAGTTAATTTCTTCCCAAGGTCACATGGCTCGTATCTTCCCCATAAACATCTCCCTGGCATCCTTGTTGTTTGCCAGAGAGGAGGGAAGAGGGAGAGCAGCAAATACTAGCAGACCTGTGTCCAAAGAGCCACACAGGCTCTGCAGGGCGGCCCGAGCCGTCTTCACCTTTGTTGTTGTTGAACTCTATTTCCTAATGTTGCACAAATATGCATATGGACACAGTTCTTAGACGTGCAATCTCAACTAGCTACATTGTTTTAAAGAGAATCTTCAACAACCCAGTTGCTGTAGGCATTTGGAGTTACAGAGGATGACTTTAGGCAATTGCTTTATAAATATTCAGGTGGTTAAATAGTGTGTACAGTTTTTTCTTTATTTTCTAAGAAGAAAACTTAGCATATACAACGTAATTCCCACACGAATCTCTCCTTGGTCAGAAAGATTTCTAAATATGCTCCCTCATTAAAATGTAGATTTTGTTTGAGAATTTGCTTATTACTAAATATAAGCTGAACTACATGTAAATTTCTGTGTTTTAGGTCAACAAGAATGATGCACAGCCAGCATATTTTATTGGTTTATTGATCAGCTTGGATAGAAAGTTTGTGTAAGTAAATCAAAGTAAAACAACTTTCCTTAAGATAGTGACCTGATAATTATTTTAAGGCTTTTGTTTTGCTGAATAGACAAAGCATCCTTTAAAATATAAAAATAGTTTCACATAATCCTGTTAAATAATTCCAACATTATAATTCTCAAATACGGAACTTGGAATTTGATTTAATCTAAACTTCACCTGTCTGCGTCTTAGCATTCCCATCATCTGTCAGTGAGTCCTCCACTGGGAAGGTGTATTAGGCAGAGAGCAGTAGTGAATTTACTTTAAAAATGACAGTTCCCATTTGTGTGGACCCAGGTGCACAGAAGCCACTGTCCCCTGCTCCCCCATTGCTCCCCCAGCCCGGCTCCGAGGCTTTGACGTTCTCTTTCAGTGGCATGAGCTGCTTCCCCTAAGAACAGACTGTGCTGTTTTCCATCAGATACAAGGGCCAGGAGAGCTGCGGAGGCAGGAAATAGTTCCTTTTTGGTGTCTCTTTCCTTGTGCATCAATACGCAATTCTGAGTTTGAGGAGCAGGTGTGTATTCCTGGCTCGAGTATAAAAGTTCTAGCCACATCGTGTTCCTCATGGCTGTCACATGCTTTCCGAGTAAAGGGATCTAAACGCAAGCTCGTGATTTTGAAAGAACAGAAACATTTAATTCCTTGGGCAAGGACCCGTTTCATCATCGGTAGGACGAGAGGGTTGAATTAGATGGTCAGGCCACCTTCCAGCGGTGACACTTCTCTGAACCTGTGTGACTTAGGAGAACATGCATCAGCCCACAGACCTCAGGGCACCTGGACAGAGCACAGGGGAAAATCAGGGCACGGGCGGGGGGGAATTCTGGATTCTCTGCCTCGCTCTGGGAATCTGGCCTGAGGAGGACTCTGGAAGGAGTTTAGCTTCTGGCTCACTTCCTGGGGTCCTCCATTCCTTCTCCCACCGCAGGAATAAAGGCAGCCGCTTCCCTGGAGGGAGCAGAAGGCAGAGTCCTGGGCCCCCAGACCTGGCTCCCGGAGAGGCTGCAGCTATTACCCCAATGGCCGATTAACACCCAGGAACTCTTTTTCAGGTGGATGGATGGAAGCAAAGTGGGTTTCGTGGCTTGGGCCACGGGTGAACCTAATTTTGCAAATGATGATGAAAACTGCGTCACCATGTATTCCAACTCAGGTAGACAAGACAAATCTCCTTGAATTTGCTTTTGGGGTGATGTGCCATTTCCTACATCCCTGGGTTAAAATTAGCAAGTCACACACTCATGTCAGGCAAGGAAAGACAAGAAAATAAAGGATTCTCATTTTGGCAGTTCAGCTCTCCACTGTGTAAGGGCAGTGGATGTTTAACATTTACACTAATAAATGACATAGTCAATCTGCTCACTTCCTCTCTTTTTGTGAAACTTTTTATCATGTTCTGATATAAGAAAAAATATCCCGAACCTATTTCGCTCTCTCTTTCTCTCTCTCCAGCTCCTTATCTGTAAAATGGGAATAGTAATAGAACTTACCTTCTCAAGGAAGATTAAATTAGTTAACATCCCTGAGGCACAAAGCAAACGTCTGGTCCATGTAAAGGTTATGTATTATTAGATTATTATTAGTTATTCAGATAACATCTGAAACACCAAGTACAAGCTAGGTTCATGGAAAACTCTCTATAAAGTTTGACTACTAGTTTCAGCAAAGGAGCAAAGGGGTGTTACATGGGCTCTCCTAGTCCTGTGCACAAAAGTAAAGTTGATTGTGGCCTAAACCATTTCTGAGAATCCTTATAAACTGTGAGCGCACTAAAAAGGGGCAAGTCTTTCTAAGCTGCGACCTGTAAATCCAGCGTGACCCGCTATCCCCGCCAGGGTTCTGGAACGACATCAATTGTGGTTATCCGAACGCCTTCATCTGCCAACGACACAACAGCAGCATAAACACCACCGTGCTCCCCACTGCGCCCCCCGCCCCGGGCGGCTGCAAGGAAGGCTGGCACTTCTACAACAACAAGGTACTGGGGGAATTGGCTGCCATCTTGGTGTTGGCTGAGATGGAGCGTGGCAAGGCAGACCTTTCAGCTCAAGGTGAATTTTGCTGACCTCGGTGTTGATTCCCATGGCAATTTTTCTGTGGAAATTGGGAGTGTCCTTGATATTATCCAAATGTTTGAACCATTTGTCATAAGGGAGGAGGTGACCCCTAAAACATTGCAAAGAAAGTCTGTGTGTTAGAGGCTAGCTTAATTTTTAAAAATCTCTATTTGATTGTGGCAAACCTTATAGTTAGCTATAATTGTCATGAATAACTTTGATTTCTTTAGAGCACACTCTAATAGCTCTAGTTTACTCCTAAAATTTTTCCCATTTTTTCTTCCATCTCAGTGTTTCAAAATCTTTGGATTTGCTGAAGAAGAAAGAAAAAGTTGGCAAGATGCACGGAAAGCTTGCATAGGATTTGGAGGAAACCTGGTATCCATACGCAATGAAAAAGAGCAAGGTACACAGGCCATTTTACAGTCGAAGATGTATTTAAGTATGCAATTTTCCCCATTGATTGATACTGCTGATGGTAAGTTAGTGTTTAGTTTTCCAGAATGAAAACCAGGAAGGAAAAGACCATTTATGGAGAGCTGTTCTGCTTGGGCATGGCACCTCCTGGGCCCTGCTCCGTTGTGTCTCGTGTGCCAAAGGGACACGAGGAAGCCAGGGCCACAGGCCTGCCAGGCAGGTGGTGAAACTGGGAACCCCACCTGGGTCCACCTGGCTTAAATCCTACCTGGTTTCCCCCAAAGCAGTTTACCTCCAAGTAGCTGAAGAGGTGTATTTCTAGGAAAAAAGTGAAAAACTGCCAATTTCCCATTTATTGTACTTCTAGTTGTGTATTCACATAACTTATAACGCGATAACATGATGTTTTAACTATCGACTTTGAACAAACTGAGAACAGCTTTCTGATAAAAGTGAGCCTGAGGCAGAGGCAGGAGCAGTGGGAGCTGGAGCAGGCCCAGCCGAGCCGGGTGGCAGGTGCGCGGCCCGCGTCACTGCTGCCCCGAGGCGCTGGCCCGCCCAGGTGTCTCCCCGGACCAGCCTTCCGAGGCAGCCTCCGGCTGAATGGTGACTCGTCACCGTGAGGGCTGCTGACCGACCGCAGCCGGTTCAGATGGAACTGACTGAACTTGGGGGTGGGGGGTGTCTGGAGAGATTAGGGGGCCACCTGGGAGAGGCACGCGTGTGACCAGGGGCCCAGCACCAGCGAGGGGCGGCTGCGGGCTGGGAGGCTTTCCCACAGAGCCGTCGGGTGGGCTGCTGGGGGAGGGGCTGAGCCTCCCAGGGGGCCGTGAAGGAGCTTACGCCTGGAGGTCACTGGCAGCACTTAGTTCCCTGGGGCAGCTGTAAAAGGCCACAAACGGGTGACTTCCAGCAGGGACGCTCTGAGGCCAGAGGTCTGAAACCAAGATGTCGGCAGGGCCACACTCCCCTCAAGGCTCTGGGAAAATCCTTCCTGGCGTCTCCAGCTCCTGGTGGCCGCTGGCCGTCCTTGGTGTCCCTTGGTGTGCAGGCGCAACCGCCCACCTCTGCCTCCGTCCCACACGGCCTCCTGTCCTATCCGGTGTGTCCTGTGTCCACATTTCCCTCTTCTCATGAGCACACCAGTTGCACTGGCTTAGTGACCCCCCATTCCAACCTGGCCTCATCTTCGCCATTTGCCTCCTCAAAGTCCCTATTCATGTGACCCGGCTGAGGACTCGGACATCTCGTTTTGAGGGTCACAGCTCATCCCACAGTGACCCTGCCGAGTTGCATGCCCTGGCTGCGGGTCGCCAGCGAGATGCTCACGAGCGTTCACCGTGCGTGAGAGTTTACAAGGACCCTGCAAGGGGAGCTGTGGACACCAGAATCCCTGCATCCCCTTTTGGTTATGAGAGCCTTTGACTTCCAAAATCAGTTACTGGAAAATGATGTGTCTCAAAAATTACAGGAAAGAAAGTAGAGTCCCATGTGGCTGTCCCCCACATTAATTTTTTGCCATAAATGCAGCCCCACACGCTCTTGGCGCACATTGCACAATCAGGCAACCAAGCTCTCGCTGAGAACCTCTGACCTGCAGGCCACAGCACACAACAGGAGTGTTGGGAATTCGGCATTCGCCTCTCGACCTGGCCATCCACGTGTGGGACTTTGCTGCCCGGCGGAGGCACGCGGGGATTGCTTTCCTCCCCTCCCACAAAGTGCTGATTTCTGGTGCATCCAGAATGGAACAGGGCCATAGAGATGTTTGCAGGAGGAAGCAATTTTCAGATAAAATAACATTATTCCTGGCAGAACAGGCTGTGTGCCATGCATTCTCCTCGTGGCTGCTGGCAGGAAAGACGACAAAATACCCACAGTGGGGGCTTTCCCACGTATCGCTTCAGCTGGAGGCCCGGCCACTTACGTCCTTAGTTAGGACACGGGGTGACAAAAATAAGTATCCACCAGTCCCGTCCCTCTCTGAAAAATGTTGGGAGAGATTTTTTAGCCCTCAGTCAATTGAGAAATGAACTCCTCCATCGCTGTGCAGAGCAGTGAGCTTCGCAGTGGCTCCTCCGTGGAACTGCTGCTCGTGAATAAACACCCCATCTTTGTGGTTCGCTTCTATCTCCTCTGATTCCACACCCTGTGCAGAAGCCCCTGTTCCTGGCCAGCAAGGCCAGGGGGCTGCACGGGGCGGGCAGGAGCGGGGGTGGCCTGAGGACTCCCAGCTTCTGGGTTGGTAGAGACGCGAGACCCTATTTGTCATCTCTTCTCTGCATTCCTGAGGTCTCCGGGCCCAGGACGGGGCACTTATGGCTGAGGAGCCCCCTCGGGGCTGGCTGCCCCAGGACAAAGCCCACTTGTGTGCCCTTTGGTCTGTCAATCGGGGTGTTGGTAACTCAACAGCCCAGTGCTTCTGGTTTTGACAAGTGATTTCTTTTCCAGAACTTTTCTATGTAACGAGCCGTCTTCCTGTTAGTTACTGGGATCGGAGAACCTTATTTCTAAAACCTGATGGCCAGTCGCCCAGATGATGTCTAGTGTTACAGGAAAGCTCTTGGGGGGGGCACAAACTCGGGAGCGGGCAGGCCCCCGGGACCACCTCTGAGGCCGCGGTAAACCCGGGGTCCGGCTGGGAGAGCCTGTCCGGTGCAGAGCGGAAGGAAGCACCGCGCTGGGTAGAGTGCGCTGTCTGCACGTGAGGGCTAAGTGACGCGGCGGCCCTTGGTGCGAGCTCGGCGCTGTGCAGTGAACGCACGTCGAGCAGGTCGCGGAGCCTGCGCTCCTCCCACCCCCTTCCCGCAGCCTTCCTCACCTACCACATGAGGGACTCCACCTTCAGCGCCTGGACCGGGCTCAACGACGTCAACTCCGAGCACACCTTCCTCTGGACGGACGGACGGGGCGTCCGCTACACCAACTGGGGCAAGGGCTTCCCCGGCGGGCGGCGGAGCAGCCTTTCTTACGAGGACGTAAGTGCCGGGCGCACCC
>PVKY010004431.1:0-19297 GCA_004027775.1 Bradypus variegatus
AGAGAGTCTATAATTATTATAAAAATATTTATCAAAGGAAAGGCAGACACCAGTTTGTTGGATGGTGCAGCTGTTGATGGAGGCAACGGTTTTCTTCCTGATGACCACTGCAGCCTGACATGGGCATCGATTGCACTAAGCAACACCAGGAATTGCATCTGATCATAATATTATTTGCTGCTTTTCTCACCTGGCACCTGTGGGAAATGGTAGAACGTGAAAGTATTTGTTGTTTGCTCTCAGCACAGTAATGTGAAATTTTAAACTTTTCTCCCCCACTGATATATTAAGATTTCCAAGGAAACATTATCTTCAAAATTAGACTAAAAAGTCAAAGGGAAAATATGAGTTACATTGCAGAGGTTCACATAGCATGTGGATATGATTACATTTAAACAAATCAAATCTGTTTTTCAGCCGTACAAATTATTTCCTCATACAGATGGTGTCTCGAGAGGTTGGTCTGTAGGGTAATCTGCTCCTCGTGGGCTTCTAAATTTTCCACTATGAGGGCATCTGAAGTAGTTATTTCAGTTTCTAGTTCTTCAGCAAATAGCAGTTCTGATTCGAAGCCAGGTGCTGAGTTGGCTTTATTAATACTCCAGTGAGCTGTCCCTCTCAGGCCTCTGAAGGACCCCAAGGAAAACACTGGTATTCCGAACTAAAAGAGACTGAAAGTATTACAGTCTAGTAAAGGAAACAGTAAATTACCCAAAGACATTTCAAATGTAATTTTAAAAAATTAGCAATTGGATAGAAAACGGCCTGTTTATTTGATGACAGACATTATGACAGGGAAATTTTTTCCATCCTTAAAAACATTAGAAATCAACATTATCCTGACTGTGAAATTAAGCCATTTTTAAAACTATATTAGTTTGATGCTTTCTTGGATTTATCATTTCTAAGTTCTTTCAAAAGCTGAATATGATTATTGTAAGCCTTTTATCTTTGTTAGGCAAGTTGTTTGCTGGGAGGTATGGGAAAGTTAGCTTTCAATTTAGATAGTCTATACACCCCAAAATGGCATAGAAACAATGGCAAAACTCTTATGTTTTGGAAAGCCCAATTTATTGACTACTAATTTTAAGATACTTAGAATTTACTTTTTACTTTTAAACAATTTTATCTGGCCTATGCTATCTGTAAAAAATATACCATTTTGCTGCTGAGAACAATTTGGAGATTCTTGAAAGTGGACAGTATGATCACGCAGAGTAGAAGATGAAGAATCTACTTCCTCCAGAAATTGCTAAAGCTTGTCAGGATGGGAACCTGCCTTTCTTTGGCCTTTGAGCTAGAGAACACGTTCTCTGTTCTGATGGCAGAGAGGAAGAAAAACAGCTCATGAATCACTGCTGTTCTCATTTAGATAAAATTCACTTATTCATGAAAGATGGTTCAAATAGGCATCTTTGAGGGAAAAATCTTTATCTGGATCCATTTCCAATTGCTATGACTTAAGTTATTCTCAAGTGTTTTTAGCATTGGACACCATCTGGTATATAATTATGATTTTGCAAATTTTCATTTTCCAGTTTTAATAATCTGACAGAACTTGACAATAATTTGTTGTTATCAAAGAACTATAAACAGTACATTTTATTGCTTATGTTTAAATTAATTACTCATTGTTTTTTGCTGAATATTTACTTAAAAATAAAGAATATAAAAAGCATCCTAAACATATAACTTTATAAAATATGGCACTTTAGTAACATAATGCTGAGTTTTATAACATCTTTTCTAACATTGTTAGCTTTTTAATTTACCATGAGTATTAGAAATGTAGGTCTGTGTAAATTGTGATTCCTACAATCCTGGAAATAGGAGGAAAAAAATAACAACATAAGCATTAGCAATAAAATATTTAAAAGAACACCTGTGAGATGTTTGGTATTTAATATAGCAACGTATTTAATTTCTGCAAATTACTATAATAAAGTAATTCACTTATACTTTGCACCTTATTTTTCTGTTTCACATTTTTCTCATCTCTAAAATGAGAGTATGTGCTAAGAAATCATGATGATGATTAATGATAACTCTTGCTTTAGGCCACATTTTCCAAGCCAAACTGTGTTGCAAGATAATTAGTGTCCTAAATTCACAAGCAGAGATGAGAAGAGAGAAGAAATTAATTACACTGGCCAAACAGATGTTTGGAGGAGTAAATGTGTACAATACTAAAATGTTTTCTCACTGATTTCAAGAAAGGGACCAAATTTGTTGAGAAATGAACTTACATGAACCATGGAAATAACTGTATACAATGAACTAAATTTGTCTAATTAAATGTCGCTATCAGGATAGTATTGTAATTCTTCAAAGATTATGTGATGAGTGTAATTTTGGGTTGTTGCCTTACAGCCGGCTACTTTTTTTTTTTATTTGGCTTTTAAAAAAGAGGGTTTATTTGGTTACACAGTTACAGTCTTAAGGCCATAAAGTGTCCAAGATAACATGTCAGCAATCAGGTACCTTCACTGGAGAATGGCCAATGGTGCCCAGAAAACCTCTGTTAGCTGGGAGGGCACGTGGCTGGGGTCTGCTCCAAAGTTCTGGGTTCAAAATGGCTTTCTCCCAGGACGTTTCTTTCTATGCTGCAGTCAGCCGGCTACTTTTCTTTACTAATAGCATCCTTGGGAACTGTTTTCCAGGAGCCTCCAGTGGGCGCTGCGATTTTGAGTTTGATCTCTGTTCCTGGGAGCAGGACCAGGACGATGACTTAGACTGGAACCTGAAAGCCAGCGGCATCTCCTCCACGGGCACGGAGCCGGTGGCCGACCACACCTTGAGAAACTCGTCAGGTCATTACATCTTCATCAAGAGCCTGTTCCCTCAACAGCCCATGAGAGCAGCCAGAATTTCCAGCCCAGTCATAAGCTGGAGAAGCACAAACTGCAAGGTAGGGGCACACAGAAACTCGGTGCAGCTGCTGACGGACGCAGGCAAACACGGGCTGAGAAGAGTCTGAACTGATTCAACTTGGGGCATGAGAGAGGGGGAGAAGGGGAGGTAAGGATGAAAGAGAAGGACTCAGAACTCTTGGGAGAAATCAGGGAGAACCCAAAATAACTAAAATGACAGTTGCTGCCCCTCCTAGAGTTTAGAACTTACTGGAATTATGAAAAGTTCACCCTCAGGAAAAAAAAAATTAGTATATAGCTAAATATCTCCAAGAGTTAATATCAGAGACAGTACAAGCCACAGTAAAAGATTTTAAGAAGTCTTCATGGGAAAGAAAAGGCTGAACTTAGCTCTAAAAAGCAGAAGAATTTTTATATGCAGGGGGAAAAGATGATGTGGTCATTATCCAGTGGACATTTGAAGAAAATGTCTTAAAATATAAATAAGGTTGTACAGATCTTATAATGGAGCAGCTTTGTATGATGACAATATTTGCAGGGTTTTCCACTTTATGTATTGTTTGCTTGGTTGTTTATAGATATTCCACACAAAATTTGAGTCAGTGAGGCTAGAAGCTAAATTTAACTATATATATAATGTAAATGAAGCACTCAGGATGAATTCACCAGAACCTTGATTACGAGAGATTGATGGTCATAGTTTTCCAGGGAGGCTGTGCCAAGTAGCACAAGCAGTGGTTGGCTTGAGCAGTAAGATGTTATTAATTGGCAATTTTATGGGCCCAGAGCCCCCAGTCAGGACATCAGCAAGGCCGTGCTTTCTCCAGGAGTTGGTGGCAATCTGGTGCTGTCTGCAGCAGGCCCTGGGCTCGTTCCTCTGCCCCGTCACATGAGGCTGTCCTGGGTCCCCGTGGCTTTCCCTGACTTCTGTCCTCCACATCTTCTGACTTCTCAGACCCCCGTGTCCAAATATCCTCTCTTTATGAGGCTCCACTAATCAGGCTTAAGACCCAGCCTGACTGGATTTGGCCACATGTTAACTGATAACATCTCCAGAGGGTCCTGTTTGTAAGGGGCTCATACTCACGATGAGGGATGCAAGCCGCCTGAGGTCTGAACACAGGTGCCCTGGCTCGTGTTTCCCAATGTAGGGACACGGAAAGAAAGCCCCTCAGAGCCAGAGAGCTGCCAGACAACCGGAGAGGTAGGACAGTGACTGATGGGGACCTTTCCTCCTCTCCATCAGGCACTATTCAGGCGTCCGCGCCCTGGAGAGGCCCTACCCCTGGGGAAGCCGTCGGCCGGGGGCTGAGCCTGCACTGGGGGGCTTCCCTCTTGCGTTTTCTGTGTGTCATCCCGACCAGCCGCAGGTGCCCGGCTGTGCCCAGCCTCAATGCGTGCCTGTCTTTATTCTGGAGTGTCCCCGCCTCTTCTCGTGTTGATTTCACAGCCTGGCTCTCATGGGACCCTCTCGGGCCTCTCTCTCCAGGCACATGTGATGCCCTGAGGGTCCTGCAGGCAGGGCACGGTCAGATCTGTATCTGGGAGAGGGCGCGCAGCCAGCAGCCTTTCCAGATGGCGATCGGATGACAGAGGCCGCGACCCCGACGCCGGGCCACGGGCTCTCAGAGGACCAGAGCTGGGTTCCTTTTTAAGAGAAAAGCAAGAGTTAGAACCAGAAAAGAGGGCCTCAGCGGTGATTATGGAAAGGGAATCTGCAAAGTGGGGAAACACCGACCCAAGGGCGGGAGCGTGGCCCGTGGGTTTGGCTCTTCACGTCTCCATCGGGCGTGGGCAGAGCGGGCTCCAGATGCCCGAGGGATGGTGGATAACGTAGCTCTACGTGAACAGAAAAGAGGGGTGCGCCTCCAGCTTCTCATGCTGGGACATAAGTGAGCAAGCTCTCTAAACTGCTGGGCGGGCATCCACAGGACAGAGCATCCCGACCCCCCCCAGACGCCCCCTCCCCAGGTCACCTTCGGGTGAGACTTCCCCGGCCCTCCTCCAAGGGCGCAGCCCATGGCAATCCCTTCCCCTCCCCTGCTTTGTCCGCAGAGCCCTCAGCACCGAGGACTCCGTCTCCAGTGCAGGCATTTGTTTGTGTTGTTTTCCCTCCCCGCTGGCCCGCGGGTGCCGTCAGAGTGGAGACTTTTGTCTGCTTGGCTCGCTGCCGTGGCCCCACTGCTTGTCGTGGTGTCTGGCTTCATGGTGTTGGACAGATTCATGCCAGACAGAGGCCTCCAGCCTCCTACTGGAACATGCTTCAAGTGGCATGTTTGTGTGCGCGTCCCACCCTTAGAAGCGACTCGTGTTTCCCTCCCTTCTTACCTGGGCCCTTCAGGAAGCGCCCCGTGGAAACTGCCTGCTGACATGGGTGCACTTCTTCCCGCACACACACACCCCTTCCTCTTCACCGATTCCCCTTGGCTCTTCCCCTTATCCCTGCTCAAAGCCTCTGAAATCACATAAAGGTTCACAGCCGGTGAGAATTGGCTGTTACAGCTGTGTTCCTCCAAGTCCTGGGGACCCAAAAGTTATGCCCCCTCAGATTATCCAAAAGAGCAGTAGGGAAAATGAAGCAATTGCAAGTCCTATGCTATCATCACAGATGCCAAATTCTATACATACATATAATTCACATATCTATAGCTTACTCATATAATTTATTATAATACATGTATTATATCTACTTGCATAATTCTGTATGATATGCAAGTGTGTTTTAATCCTTGGAAATGATTTTCTCTGTGTTGCTCATTAGCCAGCCTTTGAGGAAACTCTCATGGCTCTGGAGTCATAGGGGACTTTGCTTATTTCCTCCCAAACCAACTGCATCACAGACAGCATTAGAGGGCAGGGGGTGAGGGATGGGGGGAGGCTGACGTCTGCTTGTGTCACAGTTAACAGCCTGTGAGATAACCTGTTTCTCACATTCTTTCCTTGGTGTCCTAGGATACCCTATAAATTCAACCCAATGCAAGTCACGGTATTTAGAATGGGTTAACAGCAAATTTTTAAAATATGGTGTAAGGATCATGATTGCAGGAAAAGAAAATTGAAAGCAGTTAATGAGCTAAAATCGTTGCTTTACATTGTTCTGTTTCATCTCCAGATTTCCGTTTCTTAAAAAGGTTTTGATCTCCAAATAAATAGGTTCCACTGTCAGTGAAATGCTGAGTCAACTAACTGGGCACTAAGATAAAGCTGCAACCTTTTGAGAAAGATATAGTGAACGAACGTGCATTCAGTTTACAAATGGCATCAGTTTTTTTTCCACATTCTAGGATATTGTGCATGGATGATATTTTATTCTTTTATAATAAAAATGTGAATGCCTTTTCCAGTGAGATAACTGATACATGCACACATTTTATATAAATTCTTCAGAGACAAAAGAACCTGACTTTTTTTTAGCTATTTTAGAAAAGTTTTTCTAATGTCAGCTGTATCTGATTTGAGCAGAAATCCTGTAATATGAAAATGCAGTACTTTTTCTTTTTGTTATCTTAAAAACAAAACTCTACCTAAACCACATCTTTCCTTTTCAATAATTCACCTGAGAGAGAATTTCGTAATGAAAACAAAATGTAGCAAATACTATGGAATAATATGAAGCATTAATTTATTTGGTAAAATTTGAGTTTTAATCTGATACATGTTTTGCTTTTACTGTCTTCCAAATTATTTGATACTTTCTCAAGAATAAAACCAAAACATGCAGATTTTTCTATATGTTGAGTCTATGTCTATAAATCTATCTATATACATCTAGTGACATTATGAAAATTGTAAAATAATTCTAATCATAGAAAGCTAATGAAATATTAAACCCAAGATATATAAAATTCTATAAAAAATTCTAAGCTTTCCTGTTTAGATACTTCCTCTCAAAAATGTTCAAGATTTTTTTCATACTTTAGAAACTAAATATTTCATCCATGTCTATTTTCCTGGTCCCAGGGCTGTGTCCCCCACTGTTTTAAACATCTGTGTGAGAATAATGAAGTATGCCTGGAAGAAATGTCAAAAAATTAATGATGGCTGATTCGTTTTATGAATATTTATGATAGAGACTGAATACAAAGAAATGAGGAAAGGTCACACTGAGGGTGATTGGGTGTCTCATATAAAAAACACGTTTATCCAGTGCTCAGGGCAACCCCCAACTTTCCCGAATGTTGTCTCTGCCGCTTGACCTTGTGGGACGCTGTTAATCAGTGAAAATCACATGGTGATTCTTTCCTTTTGGAGGTAGGTGGGTGGGAAGGACGCAGACAGAGATGGAGAAGGAAAGCTCAGACCTCTGAGCTGCCCTGAAACTTCCAGGGAAAATGCCTCTGCATAAGAATCCCATCCATAGCAGATTCTTACTTACTCATGTTTCCCCAAGAAGCCATGACCTCGTCATGCATTGCTCCCCATGGAATCCAGGCACTTCTGGGTCCGTCTCTTAATCCGATGGTGAAAATGGCCTTAAGGAGATGCCACAGAAAGCATCTGCCTTGTGTTAGCTGCACAGGCCAGCAGCCAGACCCGGCCGAGCCCTGGCAGTCCAGGCCGGTGGGCTGCAAAGGGTCCTGGGGCTGGGGTTCCTCCAGGACCCCTGGTCCTCCCAGGGTGGAGCTCACCTGGAAAGGTTGTAGTAGAAGAAGCACTTCTGGGTCTCTGGATCATGGCTGAAGTTGCACCAGCTGAGAAACCGAGTCAGGTCTCGCTGCCTGGCTGCCCACTGGGGCTCTTGGAGGTAACGTTTCGCATGTGTCCATCACTGGCGAGCTTCCTCCAAAGACCCTGTCGTGTTTTCATTTCCTAGGGTATAATATACAAGGCAGACACTGTTCCAAAAATGTCTTTTTCCTGGGTGAAGAACATTGCCCACCATTGATGTTTTCCTTCATTCACTCAAAAGTAAAGAAAAACAAAAGACAAAGCTTGGAAGGGCTCTGAATTCCTAGCTCCTGATCTGTGCAGTTCTTTCTCTAAAAGCCTTTGCTGACCTCCCCCCAGCTGTGTAACAAACACCAAGATCTGGTAAACTGCATCTTGAAACACTGAAACGATAATCCCTGAAAATACTTGTATTAATCTCTACTCGGTAAAAAACTCCCAAGGCCGCTCTTCTAAAGCCTGTTCTAGTATTTCAAGTACAATTTGGGTAATTGCTGTTCTGGTGGTTTGGCCTTAGAGGGAGCCCTGGGAATCAACCAGAACCGAAAATGAGTTTCACGTTCAAGGATGTAGCAGAGCCACCAAGAGGCTGCTCCGCTATTTTGAAGAAAATCATTTCCGTTTCGTGAGATGGAAAATGATTTACTTTAGCCCCATCTACTTCTTAATCATTAAACATCTTTTCAAATAAGCATCCCTATTTAATATTCCATTCCTTTGACAGTGGACATTAAGAGTTTATGCAGGAATCCCACTTTTGAAAGTCACAGAAAGAAAGGAAACCCTGGTCACTGCTTCCATGCAGGTGCTGTGTGAGCCCCTGCGCTGTCTGACAAGCGCTGTGGCATAGGGTTCAGGGCCTGCAATCTCGCCAGTGTTCCAGTGCTCACCGGTGATCGGACGCACATGCCCAGTTCCTTCTGGAGAGTTTCCAAGGAGGGGGGCCATGTGGTGTAAGTGAAGGTGAGATGGAATCCCGTGGTCATCATATCCCATGTCCCCTTATTGGTCACAGATCCTTTTCCACTACCACATGGATGGACATGGCATCGGAGCCCTCACCTTGAGGCAGGTCTCCGTCTCCAACCATACGAGGGTCCTGCTCAACCTCACTGGAGAACAGGGCAACTTCTGGCAGAGGCTGGAGCTACCGCTGGTCGCCGACGAGGACTTCTGGCTCGAGTTTGAGGGCAGTGTTGGAAAAGGCCACCAGGGTGATATTGCTCTTGATGACATTGTGCTCACCAGGAACTGCCTGTCGCCACATCAGTCCAGGGAAGAGGCCCCGGTGGAGCCCCTCCCCACAGGTACATGTCCATGGTGTTTTCCTGTGCGTTTGTAGGCGGAGGGTGGGAAGGAAGGGAGGACGTAGAGAAGAAATCACAAACACCTCCGTGATCCATTGCTTTCATAAAGGAGGAATAAAACCTTGTTCAATCTAATAAATTATCTTCAAGTCTCTGCTCTTCTAAAAATGTCTCCCAGACATTCTCAAGCTTCTACCTTTTTGCTTGTCCCTGATTTCCCCATCAGCTTCCTCTAGAATCTTGAATGTAAGAGAGGATGTCTTTGTTCACGGTCTGATGCAGAAATCAGTCCTAAACACAAATCTGTTCACTCAGTAAAACATGAGAGAAGTCAGGCACAGTCAATTCAATTTTAAGGAGACCTTATTGTGGTTACGCTGTTTGCCTTTATCCTTTTTAGACCCATGAACATGCCAGTTTGGATGATTTAGTTTATTTTTTGAAATAGTTTAGGTGATTGAATATGTTCATAAACCCTTTGAGCCTAAAACATCTCTGGTAATTTGTCTGGAGAATTATATTAACATCTTGAGGTAGCAGGTGTCCAACAGTATATTCAGTGTCAATGTTGGGAGAAGTTGGGCAACAAGCACCATTTTCCATCCATATAATACGTGGGAGCTGTGAGATGAAGCTACGGTATGTTTAGTATGAAAATGACAAATGACCCGATCTATTCACTGTTAATATTGCAGCTATTAATATGCAAGCGCTGAGTTTAGTAGTAGAAATACCACTTGGCATCTAAATGATCTCTCGTAATTAAGGAGCACAGAGGTCCTTGATTACATGTCAGCTACCTGGAGTGAATGGCGTGGCCACTTTTGCCATCTCTTCCTTTATTTCCCCATGTGTTTCAGAGTGAGGATTTTAATTTGGTGAAGAGGAAATTTCTAGATAAATGTTTCCCAGTTGGCAATCAGTCAAACAGACTCTTTGCCTGTCCTGTTTCTAACACTGGATAGAATAGTGTAGAGAAAAAGAAGCAAACACTTCAAGCCCGTGTTCAGGGATCAGTTTCCCTGGCATGAATCCACCTCCCCGAGAAAGCTCTGCCCCACTTTCTGCATGGGATGTGTGGGGCAGCTGGACCAGGCCCTGTACAGCTCTCGTTTCTTAACAGAGAAAGATAATTTTATAACATCCTGACAGTAAAGGAGCCAAGGTTTATGTCAAACTGCTTCAAACTTTAATGAGCACTTACAGATGGGGAGTGAGGGAAATAAAACTGAGCTGCTGACGTCAGCACAGCTGTGTGGTTGCGGAAATCAGAACCTCGACCTGTGACACCTTGGGTACAGTGTCCCTTCCACATGGAAAGTTAACAGGCCTCCGCAAAGTGGCACCCATTCTGTACTAATTATCCAATTAAGGGCACGTAATCTTACAATAGCTCTTGATGTCCTCTTATGATATCTGAGTTGCTGTATCAGAAGTTTTGATGGATAGAAGGTTAGAGACTCTGCCTGTAAGAATCATTCCCTGTAGTAAAGGGGTGGGAGAGGAAAACATGCCGCGACTGGCTCCTCTCTTTGGTAGGGTGTAGTTATGTGCTGGGACAGATACACAGACATTGTGGGGACACAGGGGATGGAGACAGCCCCCAGGTGAGGGCACCTCCACTGACACTGATTCATGGATGCTTGCGGTTTGCAGCTGAGTCCCATGGGGTTTGCTGAGGGGACACCCCTTCAGCTTGTGGGATGGGGTTGCAGTGTCTGAACCCCAGGGGGACAGGCTCACAAACATGGCAGGAGAGAGGGCGGAGATGGCTGGGCAGGTGCCGAGGGGGCCTGGGAGTTACGCGGCTGAAGCAGGCTCCTCATGTCGCCGAGTGTCATGAGATAATACGGCACAGGAAAGCTGAGGCTGAATGGGGACCATGTCGAATATTCATTTTTTTGTTTTAGCTTTTTTACTAAATGAACACACATCAAAAGTGTATTGAATGTTCTTAGAAAACAAGCAAGTAAAACAAGAAAGAATGAATTCAAAAAGAGCCAATAAGCAGACACAATGTTCATTCATATGGAGTATGATACTGGGTAGGAATGGCTGCGGTACAATGAATGCCTTTCATGTATTTTGGAGAGTGTTCTGATAATCGAGGCGAAATGGTTTAGAGTTCCCATAGCTGCCTCAGTTCTGAAGCATCCAAATAGAGGATATGGAAAATAGATACATGTGGAGTCACCCTTCCTATAACAACCTCCCACGCCTTTGACTGGTGTCCAGAAACGGAGGTGATTCCTCGTGTCTTGGTGGCCGTGGAGCGCTGAGCTTGGCTTACAGATGTTGACTGTGACGGGATGCGGAGCAACGCTGCCTCCCTTGTGAGCTCGGAGGACTGTGCGGGGGGCCCGGCATTTCATGGGAAGGCTATTTGGTGATGGTGGGAGGGGCTGCGGTGGGAGGGTCCTGCCCAAGCAAAAAGCTGACGCCGCTTCTTTAGTCTCTGTGGACGTTGGTGTGAACGAGAGGAGAGTCATGGGGATTGGATAGAAACGTACTGGGTCACTGAGGCAAACCATGTGCAGATTTACAAAAAAAAGGGAAAAACAAGCACGTGAAGTTAAGTTTAATATATTTTCTTTGACCCAACATATCCAAAAATCAATATAAAATATTAGTGAGGTAATGTTTTCTTTTCCTGGTAGGTCCTTTGCTCCAGCGTCAGTTGTGCACACAGCACATCCCCACATTTCAGGTACTCGATGACCTCCAGAGGCCAGGGGTCACCTGGTGATGGCACAGGCTGGGAACACTCCTGGGGGCCCTCTGATTCCTGCCTTTCCATGGGGCTTCATCAGTTGGGGCACAGTTTGTGAATTCCCAAGAACTGCAGTTGCATTCTATTGAAATAAAAATATAAAATTGTATTCCAAGGCATAGACCCCATGTTTCGTTGGACCAAGGACTCATATCCAACTCGCCTCTGAGGGGCTGTGAATGGCGTAACTTCCCTGGGAATCAGTTTCTGTGTGTGTGGAGTGGAGGGGACGTCACCCACTTCCTAGGGCCTTAGGCTCCTACGAATTAAAGGAGGTGATCGCCAAAGTAATTTGCCTCATTTACTGCCTGGCATATGGTAGGTATTTATTCAGTAAAGTTATCTCATTTTGTATTATCATCTTTGCCATTATCCCTCAGGTGGTGTACACATTTGAGAATAAGCCTCCATTATTTGCATTTTCTTAAGGACATGTTTCTGCAATCTGTTTTGGCAAAATTATTTTTCTTACAGAGATCATAAGCATATTATTATTTTACATTACATTGTAATCTTTCTATTTTACCGTTTATTGAAAGCCTCTCTAATAAAATCTTATTGATGGTTCAAGTGTAAACTGCATGTGAGGTACTTTGAAATGTTTGATGATTCTTAATTTCTTATTCCTGCATAAACACTTAATCAACTTGGAACTTTTGTGGATTGAATAGGGACAAAGGGCATTGTGAGCCACAAGCAGTGGCTCCATCCACCAGCTCTTGGAAACGACTAGTTCAAGCAGACTTTTCATCTATATCCATGACAAAGGCTTGTGACTCATCAAGGGCAGCTCAGATGGAAAGACGAGAGGATGTAAAATGTACATATGCAGGAGGAAGCAGCTGAACTGGATCGACTCCGAAATCAGTGATTCTAATTAATCAAAATAGATCCAGGGCTTCACTAGCAAAAGTAATAGTAAATCATTATTGAGTCCCCAGAAGTCACATTTAAGAGCTCATTTGGATGACAGTTGTGCTAATTGTTAAATGATGAAGGATAAAAATAATTGTTTAATGAGTTTTAATAAGAAAAAGACAACCAAGGTGCCTCTTCTAAATGCCAATATTCACATTCTGCTTGTATCCCACTCTGTGCGACTGGCAGGTATTTAATAAACCCTCAGTCTGAGGGAGGCAAGGGTCAAGCCTTCATTTTTTAATCCCCATAGCTACTTATATATTTGTTTTGGGATATAACATTGTAATCAACTTTTGCTTTAAAACATGTATGTAAGACACGAGGGCTAAGTGGCTCGGCCCCTCTTTACCCTGAAATGCTTGGCGGCGGTTTGAAAGGCTGCTGCCCACGGTGAGGACCCTGCGTAGCCCTCGGAGCCCCGGGCCAGGGCAGAGGAGCTGCCTGTCCTGTCCCAGGTACTTAGTGGGAAAGGTGTGGGGTCTGAGGCATAAAATCCCGGGCGTGATCTGGGCCCTGCTCACTGCTTGCGTGATTTCACCCAAACTACTCAGCCTGTCTCCAGTTCTTCTCTCTCACCTGTAGAAACAGGACATCTACCTCGGAGTGATTGGGAAAATAACTACAATGTTAGTATGTAGCTTGTCTTGAGCAATGCCTGGCATATAGTAAATGTCCAATGTGTTACTTTCCCTTTTTCTCCCCTTGCTCTCCCCTACTCCAAGTCTAGCTGAACATAATTTGAAATTTCTTAAAAAGTGTGTTATCACTTGGTGCTTTTCCTACTTTCTGTTCCATTCATTACTCAAAGCAAGGGCTCAGACTTGCACTGCACCTCCTCTTCTCCCCAAAGACCTCAAACGTCTCATTGCTAAATATGGTGGCTTCTTTTATTCTTCTTTATCGGAAATGGAGAGAGAGAGAGCAGCCACAATGAAGGTTGAAGGTGGAATTGACAGGACACCTGCTGATGGGGGGGACGACAAAAGGTGACACTGGCTTATGTTGTCGGCCTATGATCCTTGCAAGATGGCGGTGGGGTTCACAGGCGATGGTGGCTCAGACGGGTATGCGTGGGTGGGGAAGAGGACAGTTCATTTTCAAAGCCCAGGTGTGTTCCGCAGAATGTGTTCTTAGTGAATGTTTTAACAGCGGGACACAGCTCGGTTTGCAGCACTTCATAGGCTGTCTCACTCTTTACCATGATTTGTGGCCAATATTTATATTGGAAATAAATATTTACATCACCCAAAATTACAATAGTTTTCTTTAATGAAACATTGTATTGGAAAAATCTCAACTGATGGGCAAAAATGTTTTGCAAAGTTCGTGGAGCAGCAAGACAGAGGACATCACCCCAGACAGTGCAGTGGCCCAGGGAAGCTTCGTGGCGACGAATGCACTGTAGACTTAATTCATTGGGTGTCTGTTCCAAATACACCCCATGGGCATCTCTCACATGCACCCATGTTGTTGTCTGATATTAAACAAGCAATCCCCCTGGAAGTTGAGAAAGTGTTGACAAAGTTGTGAAGAGAAAGCAAAGTCAGCGAAAGATGATTGAATGGAGAAGAGGACAGTTTTGGCAAAGGAGAGCTGGCTTTGAAGAAATAGACGAAAAACTAGTTGAAGAGCTCTTGAAAGGTCTCGCTGAGGAATCCACTACCACGTTTGCTCATACAGACATGTAATCTTGGTCTAAAGAAGGTAGTAATAAAGGCTCAGTAGACCTGCTGGACAATCCAAAGGGCACCCCCAGCTTTAAAGAATTTCTGGTCCTTGAAGATACAATGATGAGCATCACACATGCCTAATTCATTCATGGGTATTTTACGGTTTAATTTTAATTTCAACAACTTAGTAGGGGTGATGGGTGGTTATGTAATGAGTTATGATTATTCTCAGTTAAATAGTGGAAAACTGGTTCCAAGATAGAGCAATCCAAGCAGAGGCTCTGATTTTCAGGAACATATTACTAAAATCAGCTGGGAGGAGGCTGAATGGAGTGACAGTTTTCAGTGTCATGTGGTGGAGAATGTTTGGCTTGCACTTGGAAGTTATGAGGCTGCAGGTTGGAATGGCCGGGGATGGCCTGTGCCTATCAAGTCCTAAAACTTCGGCTGGGTGTGCGTGTTTGCACGCGCATGTGGGCGTGACTCCTTATGCCCATCAAAAAGCACCTGTCTCCTGTTCATGGATATTATGATGAATATCCTAACTGCACAGCCTCAATTCTGCCCTTTAAATACAAGAGATTTTTCTGGAAACCTTCTGCTTTTTTGAATGGAGAACTGAAATTTCTTGAATATGGCAGTGAAGTGCCTGCCTGGCCTTCCTCGTTCTCATGTTCCAAATGCCTCTCTTGCTAGTGAAGACTGCATTTTATGCATCTTCCTCCTTCCAATATCAGATATTCTAGGACAGACATTTTCCAAACTTCTGTAATACGTGTATATAGAACATTGCCATTCAGTACTTTTTTGGAATATATAAAAAATAGCTTTGAATGGAACATAATGTAGTAAATCAATTTTACATGTTGCTCAGCATCTTTTCCTACATTATTTCAAGATACTTGATTTTATCTTTATAAAATTATAGAATGCTCTAGTAGAAAATGGTAAATTATGTTTACCATTATAATACTGCATATAACCCTTATTGGTGTAGCATTAATTATACTTTCTTTTGGGTTAAGATAACCAATGAATTTTTCATTTAAAATGTATTCTTTTGTACATGTTGACTGCTGTGTGATTATTGCACAAGTTATTTAAAAGTAAGCACTGATGTTTAAAGAAAATACCATTTATTTTATTGAATTCAACCAAGATTGGAGCTGTGGTAGCTCCTATTTTTTCCTCAACAGCCACTCTCTGTTCCATCTTGTAGTAATAAAAACTTCGATACTGTAGATAGGCCCACAGCTCAACAGGATAGAAACTGCATTTGTTGGTTTCCCTTGCAGCACGTGTGGATCACGTGACTGAATTTTTGGCAGGGGGATGAGTATGGATAGGTGATGACACCTATAGGCCATGCTGGTAAAGGGACAGGCATTCCCTCTGTTTCTGTTCTTTCCTCCATGTGGCTGGAATGTCGATGTGATGGCAGGAGCTAGAGCTCTGATGTGAGCTCATGACTTTGAGAGGGAAAGGCAACAAGAGAAGGGATTTGGCTCCACAGTGCTGAAGAGCTGCCTCATCAGTCCTTCATCTATATTGTACTTCTGCAACCTGTTGATTTTTTTGCCTACATCAACCTTGTGCCTACCAGCAAGAAGAGATTCTTTTAGGGCCTGAATCAATCATGTCTTTTTAAAAGTCTCTAGTTATAAACTGCAAAGCAGCCAGCCCACCGCCAGTGTACTTGGATATCGTATGCCCAGGTGGTGTGCTATGACACCACACTTGGCCTGCTAAGGCTGTGCTGTTAAATGATACTTCTTTCCGGGTAATCACAGGTAATACTTAAATTATGACTGAGTTCCACCGGCCACCTGTAATTTCATCAACAAGGGCCATGGACCACCTGTAACTTTCCTCTAATGGCAAAAAATCATCCCTGCTTCCACACCCAGGGAGACTACGTGAAGACTAGAGGTAAACAGACAATGAAGTTAGCGCAACTGAAAGTTATTTTAGCAAACATTTGAAGGAAGGTTTGGTGGGATCAGCCAAGGACGTCCCCGAGGAAAGAGCATCCGAGGCCCAGGCATCCTCCCAGGCACGGGTCCCAGGTACAGCTGCCCGGTGTGTATCCAGAGGTGCCCGAGTGGCTGGGGGATGGGGGTGGGGGGAGGTCATGAGGTAGGATATCAGCACCTTCGTGGGAGGCTGGTCTGTGGCTGCTGCAAGGGCTTTGGCTTTTCCTGAGTGGAGTGGAGGCCACTGCAACGTTTTACATGATGCTGGGATCTGACTTCCCTTTGGGGGATCCGGCCAGTGTGATGACCGGGGTACAAGCAGCAAGCCTGGTTAGGAGGATGGTGAAACACGTCGGGATCAGGTCAGGGCCGCAGAAAGGGAGCGAGGGGTGCTGGCTCCCGAATTCACCTTGAGGGAGGAAGGAAGGAGAGGCAGTGGGAAGAGTTCTGTCCTGAGTAATTGAAGGAGAAATTTATCAGCGGAAACGTGGGAGACTGGTGGAAGAGGTTGTTTGA
The DNA here is from genome assembly GCA_004027775.1 of Bradypus variegatus. Classification (NCBI taxonomy): domain Eukaryota; kingdom Metazoa; phylum Chordata; class Mammalia; order Pilosa; family Bradypodidae; genus Bradypus; species Bradypus variegatus. The sequence goes on from PVKY010004431.1 coordinate 16,696, forward strand.
AGGGGAGTTTCAGGAGGCTGGTTTTGGACAAATGCTGAAACTATTTAAATTTGAGTAGCTGATATACCAATTTATAAAATCATTTCCTTTTCTGTAAAATGATTGTAATTATTATTGCATGATTCTCAAGCATTTTTTTTTGTTTCCAAAATTTGTTTCTTAGCATTCACAATTTGGTTCTTAGGCACTCGACAAGAGAAAGCATTACAATCTTAATCTTAATATGATCCTTTCAAATTAATTTTTAAATAATGTATGTTTGTGTGTTTTGATAAAATTGATCCTTACTGAAATATTTAAATTATAACCAAAGTAAGAAAATGCAACATTATTTGGCATTATCTTGGTTATCAAACTGAAATTAAACTATTTTTCTGTGTCAGCCCAAACATATATTCTGGTTTAATAACAAAAAAAGGTCATATGATAAGCTATTTTGAACAGTTGACTTTAAGGGAAAAAAAACAGATTGAATTCCTTTTGGAAGGAAAAATAATTGCATGAAATCAGATATATTCCATATCCCATTCAACTGAATGTGTTGGAAGATTTACTTGAAATGCCAGTTGGTTGTGCTCTGTTTACGTAATAATGGTGAGATATCGAGTTTAAAATACTTTAATTTTGAACCACATCATTATTCCAAGAAAATGTCCTTTTTACAATATAGAATTTTTTCCACATGAGCCAATTCTTTCATTTTTGGGGAACAATATTGTGAATTAGGATATTCAAGTGATATTATTTTAACTGATTCCTGGTTCTTCCTACCCATTACTACATTGTCTGCTTTAACACACATACGGATAGATAACCAAAATAAAGTTATCTAATAAAAAATGTCATTTTAAAATTTCAAATTTGTTGATATAAAGTTATGAGTTAAAATATACATATTCTGTCTATAAAATGTTTTTAGGTATTAAGATTTAAATAAAGGAAAAAGGGTTAACATTTTTAGATCCACTTTCCCTGTTCGTTATTTCTACTTATATCTCTGAATGTTCTTATGAGATTATTTTCTTTCTTTCTGACATATATCTATAAGAAGTTCCTTCAGTGATGATCTTTTGGTAGTAAATTCAAATAAAATTAAATGCTTTCATGGTAACATAGTCTTTTAAAAACAGACACACTGGATATAAAGTTTAAGTTGGCAGTTATTTTCAGCTAGATATTTTCAACAGACATTTTTCACTGTCTCTTGAGTGGCATTGTTGCTATAAAGAAATCAGTGTTCATCTAACTGTTAATTCTTTGTAAGTAATGTCCCTTCCTCCTTTGCTTGCTTTCAAGATAGTGTCTTTTGCTTTGGTTTTCTTCTAAATCTTTCTGATTTGAGTCAAGGTGTGTTTATTTTTATCTATCTTGCTTGAGATTTGATGAGCTTTCTGAATCTGAGGATTGGTGTGCTCCAAGAATTCTTAAAAGTTCTAAGCTATTATGTCCTTGAATATTGCTTTCCCCCATTCTCTGATGAGATTTATATTGAATCCTCTCATCTTATCCTTTTTTGTAACCCCTTTTAAAACTAAACTAGAATTTGGATACAGTGAAATAGGCAGATTTTCAAAGTGTAAATACAATGAATTTTGAGAAATCCCTCTCTGAAACATCTATTTAATTATTTTGTCCATTTTTATTGGTTTTCCTGCTGACTATTGAGTTATAGATATTTGTCATATACTCCGGATACAAATCTTTTACAATATAAATGTTTTGTAAATAATTTTCTCAATTAGTGAATTTCCTGTTTATTTCTTTTATGGTATCTTCTGGGGATTAGAAATGTTTTATTCTGATAAATACAATTTATAAATTTCTATAAGAAATATGTCAGATTTCTGTAAGAAATCTTTCCTTACCCAAGCTAACAAATGTATTACCTTATGTTTTCTTGTAAGTTTGAGTGGGCTTTTTTTTTTAAATTCAGTTTCATTGAAACGCACTCACATAACATACAGTCATCAATGGTATACAGTCAACCATTCACAGTATGATCATATAGTTATGCGTTCATCACCACAATCTATTTCTGAACATTTTCCTTGCATCAGAAAGAATCAGAATAAGAATAAAAAATAAAAATGAAAAAAGAACACCTAAATCATCCGCCCCATCCCACCCTATCTGTCATTCAGTCCCTATCCCCACCTTTCCACCCATCTATCCACACACCAGATAAAGGGGGTGTGATCCACAAGGTTTCCACAATCACACTATCACCCCTTGCAATCTACATTATTATATATTCATCTTCAGGAGTCCAGACTGCTGGGTTGGAGTTTGGTAGTTTCAGGTATTTACTTCTAGCCATTGCAATACATTAAAACCTAAGAGGTGTTTTCTATATAGCGCATAAGAATGTCCACCAGAGTGACCTCTCGACTCCATTTGAGATCTCTCAGCCACTGATTCTATTTCGTCTCATTTTGCATCCCCCTTTTGGTCAAGAAGATACTCTCAGTCTTGAGTGGGCTTTTTGCTTAGGTCTCTGATTTGCCATGAGCTATTATATCTGGTGTTCCAACAGTGTTTGTTGCAATGACTTCCCTTTGCCCTGCTGGTTGCCTGGAAGTCTTTGTGAAAAAGAAATTAATCC
>PVKY010004432.1:0-19275 GCA_004027775.1 Bradypus variegatus
ACCGAGCCTCTGAGGAGAGGCCCAGCCAGGATGCCCCCAAGGCCTGCCCCCCTTCTCTGGACAGGACTCCAGTGTGGCCCCATCACCCAAAGCACGACCACACCCTGGGCCTTGGCCCCTGGCTCAGCTCTGCCCCACATACACCTCCCCTGGCTCACAGCTTAGCCAGTCAAAGGCCACCTCCTCCCAGAAGTCTTCCTGGATTTCCACAGACATGACCATCCCTCCTGGACCCTGCAGCACTCTCCCTGCCCCTTTTAGCCACCTGTCAGGTGAGCTGTTGGTGGCACAACTGCTCACCCTTGCCAGGTGGGGAGCCCCTCCCAAGCAAGGGCTCGTCTGGCCTTACTTGTCCCTGGGTCATGCCCCTTGGTGCCCAGCTCAGGACAGACCTTCCATAAAGACAAGTCAAATCAAAACTTGGGTGCATGTTGGGGAGTGGGTGCCCTACAAGATGTTGCCCAACCCTCCTCCAGCCAGTGGCGCCCTCTCCCGACAGCTGACGCTGCAGACACCCAGGGAGCCGGTGAGGCACCCAGCACCGGCCTCACCTCCTGGTGGCGGACCATGCTGTCAACCCGGGCCTTCTCCTTGTCCAGCTCTGTGCTGGCCCCGGCCAGCTGCCCGGCCAGCAGCTGCACCTGCGTCTCGGCTGCCGCCCTGAGCTCCGCCTCCTCCTGCAGCTGCTTTGCCTTTGCCTCTGCAGGAGCGAGCAGGTGCAGGAAGGGGTGGGGCAGGGAGCCCTGGGTGCGAGTCCCTGCACCGCCTCTGACTCAGGACAGGACTTGAGGGTCTCACATCCCGTCTCTGGGCCTCAGTGTCCTCAGCCACAAAATGGGGCTCTGAACCCCACCTGAGGAGGGTTTAGAAAAGAGAAGATACTCTCTGGGCAGGAGGTGGCACCCAATAGTGAGTGTGGGGTGGGGGGAGGGGGTCCCTTCCTCTTTGCCCTAGGAGCCCAGGGGACAGAGACAAGAGTTGCTCATGCAGCCGGGGGGTACACATGGGGCTCCGTACCCACAGCCTCTATGGACTCCTGCTGCTGCTTCAGCTGCTCCTCCAGGGTGGCCACCTTTCTCTTGAGGTCTCTCGTTTCTATGGCAGTCAAAAGAGAGGCTCTTCAGAGGCTCCCCGGGGCCTGGGCTGGCTGCCTTCATGCCCAGTGCACCCTGCAGAGTGAGGCAGCCACTGGCATGTGGAAGGGATACCCAGGGTTGCCGGAACGGCTCTGGAGACCTGCGCCCTGTCCCGCCCTGCTGGCTGCCGTGTCTCTACCCATCTGGGGCCCGGTGTCCTCCGTGGAGAATGGTAGTGACTTGCCCCGTTTCCCTCAGGCCTTACATCAGTGGGCCCTGGCTGACTCCCAGAGCCGGTAGCTGCATCACTGTTGGTGGCTTTTACTAAAGCCTCAGAGGCGGCTTGGCTCGACTGAAGTGCCAGGTGAATTAACTCCCCCAGGATGGACCCTCAGTGACTGACAGGAGCCAGCAGATAAATACCCCATTCCTTCACCCCTCTGACAGGATAACCCCACGAGGCATGTGTTCTACACAGTCTCCGTGTTCCCCAACAGGAGTGAGCTCCGGTTGCCCACAGTGTAACTGGTTTGATGGGCAAACCCTGGTTTGCTGCCTTCCCTTCCCGGTCTCACTTCCTCATACCCCAGCCTGGGTTTCCTGGTCCTCCCACACAATCTACTTGCACTTGAAGCCCGACTCGGTCTTCACACCTGGGGCACAGACCTGTGAGCAGTTGCTGCTTGTCACGCTCCCGCTCAGCCAGGCACTGCTCAGCCTCCTCTGCCTGCTGCCGCCGCTCTCCCCGCTCCTGCTGCAGGGCTTGCTCCAGCTCGCCCACCTGCTTCCTCAGTGCGGCCTTCTGTCCCTCAGCCTCCTCCAGCTGGGCCCGGAGGGGCCCGATGAGCTGAGTGAGGGCCCCCATGTGCTTACTGAGACGCAGCAGGTCTTTGCCCTGCTCTGCTGCCCAGTGGCCCACGGTGGCAGCTGGCAGTGGCTTGAGCCCCATGCTGTCCTGCACCAGCTGCTGGAACGGGCCTAGGGACGAGGGCAAGTCCTGGGCCTGACACAGGCTGATGACCACCTTGCCCACCTCCTGCAGGCTGCCCTGGACGCTGGCGCATGCGTCACAGGGCACCAGGGCCGTCTCAACGGTCTGGGAGTGGACGCTCCTGGCGTTCTCAGTGACCCTGGTTGCTCTGATGGGGACAGTGTCTGGTTCTTGGCAGCTCTGGGTCAAGTCTGGCTTTGGGGACAGGGGCTTGATGAACTTGGCAGGTACAAATTCAGGGTTCCTGGCTGGCTCGCCCTTGGCTGTGGGCTTGGAGGTAAGGGTTTCCCCTTGGTTCACCCTTTTCTGTGGTCAGGAAAAGACAAAAGAAGGCAGGTGAGATAGACAGGCCTGGGAGGTGACCGGTTCCCTGGGAATGTTCTGTGACAGGCCCCACCTGATGCTCACATCCTCAGACGTATCTGACACCAACGTGAATTAGAGAAGAACCTTTCCCACCCTCCAGCTGCTTCAACTTACCAAGTCAGGGTCTCCTCCTTGCTCCCCCCAGGCCCAATGCAATCATGTGTGTGGTATTATTGGGAGGGTAACAGCTACAGCTGCTGGTCACCAGGCTCTCCCTGGCATGGACCTACCTGCTCTCATGTCACTGAAGCCCCCTCAGCTTTAATTTCCTCCCCATCATGGTGATAGCAGTTCTTCCCCACTGAGTGGTTATGATTATGGGATTACCCATAACAAATAGGGGTTCATATTAGCACTATTAATCAGTAGCACCCTAAGAGGTAGGGACTGTTGCTCATCCATTGTACAGACGAGCAAATGGAGGTTCCCAGGGGGGAGGAATTTTTCCAAAGTCCCGCAGCATAAGTGGCAGAGCCAGATAGTGCAGACACAATCCCCAAGGCCTGCCCCATGGTGGGACTTCATCGCGAGGCTCCAGAGTTTGCATTGTACCCTATGGGCAATGGGGAGCCAGTGAAGGTTGCGGATGCACATGGTAGTGTGCTGGGAAGCTGGGGCAGGTGGGCTGGCATGAGGCTGAGCACAGTGGGGTGACCAGCCAGGAGCCAGGGAGAGGTGTGTGGTTGACCCACCTGGGGGGCCGCTTGCTGGTACAGTGTTCCCAGCTTCAGCAGGCTGTTCCAGAAGCAGCGCACTGTGAGTCCCACGGACATACTGGGCCCCACAGCCTGGGCCGGGGGCATCATCTGCTCTGAGCTGAGGTTCTCCAGGTAGCTTGCACAGCTCTGAAGCAGCAGCAGGAGCCTGCAGAGAGAGATGCCAGGATAAGCTAGGGCCAAAGTCAGAGCTGGGATGCCCTCATGCCCTAGAACCAGGTGGCCTCCAGCTTGGAGAACTGGCCTCAGCGTCGGGGACTTGGGGGAGTCTCAGAATGTGCTCTCCCGGGCCAGTGTCAAACACAATCCAGGGGTCATTTCTTCCCAAAATCCCTCCTTGGCCCCCAGGATCAGCTCAGGGGCCTCCTCTGGGTCTCCTGGGTGGCAGCATTTTTATTTGGCTGTCTCCCCACCGGACCGGGGAGGCCCAGGAGGCTGAGCCTGGTCTCACCCTAGTTGTACCCAGAGTGCTTAGAAAGCATTGGGTGAGTGACTTCCTTTCACCCCATGGCCCAGAGCCCTCACCTTACAGGTGGCAGAGCTGAGACCCAGAGAGGAGGAGCTGGCCCACAGCCCGAATGAGGAGGACAGAGCAGGGAGGGGCAAATAGCCTCCTGACTCTAGTCCAGGGGCTACTTCTACAGGGTAAGCTGCATCCATGACAAAAGACATGTAGAGTGAAGAAAGGTAGGTCTCTATCCAAACCTTGGGGTTCCAAATTAGAGACAAGGGCTGATTTCAAGGAAAGAGGCTATTGGAAATATAAAGCTTGCATGTGTGTGGGAACCCAACTACCATAAAGAAAGAAGTATGTGTTTATGAAACAGACGGGGGGGTTAGTGGCCTTTTCTTGTTGTAAGTGCTGGGGGATCATCCCAAACCCTCTGGGGCCTTGGGCAGAGAGGGCAAGGGGGGGTGGTGTGTGCCAATGCAACACCCACCCACCCCAACAGCCCTGCCTCTCTCTGGGCCACAGTTCCTCACGTGTGAGTGGGGACGACAGTGCCGAGCAGCATTGGGGGACATGAGAGCACCTGGAAAGAAGACAGAGCAGGGCCCTGACAGCACAATCTGTCTGCTCAACAGACAGAGCCTCCCAGTAGAGAATGCCATGCTGTCTGTGTTCCTTCCATCCTAAGCCTTAATTCCATCCCAACATGAACTGAGCACCTCTCAATGCTACACCTTGGGCTGGAGGCCAGACTCTGAAACCCGCCCTGTCCTCCAGGGTTCCTGGGCTGGTCTTGGCCCAGACCCAGCAGCCCTTGCCAGGGGGTCTGCTCACTCATAGGAGCCCAGAGGAGATTCCGGCAAACACAGCCAGAGGTGGGCAGAGGAGGAAGGCAGCTGACCATTGCTTCTCAGAGGAAGGAATGTAAATGGGCCTTGAAGGATTAGTGGGACTTGGCCGGGCCAAGCAGGGGGTGGGAAGGGCATTCCTAGAGAGGGCACAGCACATGCAAAGTCATGGTGGAAGGGAGGTGTGGCCTGGGCTTTCCTACCAAGGGCTCCTTCTGGCCTCATGTAGTAAACCTGGCTGCTCTGTCCCCAGGCAGGTCAATGGAATCCTTCCCGCTTCTTAGCTGCCTGTCCGGCCCCCATGACTTTGTTAGGGTTTCTGAGCACTGAGAGCCTGGGGTGGGTGAGTTCCCCAGGACGTGTTAACTGCAACAATAGTGTAGAAGAGGTGGAGGTGCAGGGAGTCCGCTGGCCTCTTCCCAGCAGGGCCAGGATTTGGCTAATCCTGTGTCTGGTCTGTGATGTGCAGAAGGAAAAGCCTAAAAAAGTGCCAGAGAAAAGGATGGGAACTCTAAGCAGCAGCTGTGGCATCCCCCAACATACAAATACCCCAAGGAGGCAGCTGGGGGTGGCTGGAGAAGCAGCAGTCCGAGCAGCAGCGCTGCAGAGAGCAACTGGGCAGCCAGCCACTCCCTGCGGAGAGGTTTCTAATAACAAGATCCAGTGCTGTTCAGAGCCAGGACCAGGAAGGACGGCCTCTGTTCAGAGCCCAGCTGGGACATGTGTGCATGTCACATTCTGCAAACAAGCACCCTGAGGCCCAGAGATGGGGTGGGACTCCCCCAGACAGCACAGCAAATTGGCTCCTCCCTCCCAGGCCAGGCTTTCTCTACTACCTCAAGCCACAGAGCCACAAAAACAGTATCAAGCGCTGTGTGCGGAGGGCTGGCTGCAAGCCAGGTGGGCTTCTAAGACTTTACAGGCTCATTGCTCCTGAGGAACAACTGCCTGAGGCAGGCATGGGTACTCTCCCCATTTGACACAGGAAGAAGCAGAGGCTCACAGCGGTGACAGCACCCACTCCCCATGCTAAGATGACAAGGCCATCCCAATTGTGAGCATCCCCCACCTCCCAGAGTCTTAAGACAGAAGCTCGGAGCCCCAGTGTCACCCAGGTATGCATTGGGTCACGTTAGAGCTTCTGGAATGAAAGTCAGTTCTCTGGACTGGGCCTGCTCCAGCCTCCTGAGTGTGCCCAGGAACCCCCCAGCCTTGGGAATCAGGCAGGCCTTGCTCACCAGAGGTGCCTCTATTTCCTCACTCCTAAATCAGGGGATGTGTCCCTTGATCTCAGAATGAATAAACAGGCTGTGGCCCCCTTCGTGGGGTGGTGCATGTCAGACAAAATCGTGAAAATCAACCCCCAGAGCTAAATGGCTGAATTGTCCAAACAACGCAGAGAGGAAAAGGCAGGTAGGTCCCAAAGGACCACCTATGGAAGGATACCCTTTCTCTGAAGGAAAAAAGGAAACCAACAGTAACCAACATATAGCTTGGCATATACGTGTAAACACACACACAGACCTCAGGAGAGTGGGTCCTTTGGGGAGGCAGAAGATGGGGAGGGTGGAGTGCACAGGGAGAGAGAAGTCATTAAGGTGCTAGTCTGGAGTTGAGTGGGTGGTGAACACGTGCCTGTTCATTATATTAAATAAAAAATAAAGTCAAATAAAAGAGGGCTACATGGGGACCATTGCTAACTGTGGTTGTGAACCAGGAGGCACAGTTAACTGGACTGTGTCCATCCACGGTGCCATTCAAATGAAATGAAACAAAGTAAGTGGCAAGCTTGCCAGGAGGGCCCCGAGCTCAGAGCTGGGTCAATGGCGGTTTTCACCAATGTCATGGTCATCTCAGGAGGGGCACCCAGCGCTGCTACTGGTTTTAGGGGGTGCCCCAGACGCCCAGGTCTAGCAGAGGCCCTCACCTGTCAATGACCAGCTCCAGCAGCACAGCGTGGGACAGCTGCGTGAACTCAGGGTCACCTGGCACGTAGTCGTAATGCTCCAGCAGGGAAACCATGTCCAGGTCGCAAGCCACGCGGTCGGGGAACTTCCAGGAGGGGGCACACACAGGCCCGGCACGGGAGAACACATCGACGATGGTGCCCTGCAGGTCAGTGAGGTCCTTGCGCAGGCTGTCCATGCAGGCCTGGCTGCCCAGCAGGTGTGCCATCCTCACAGGCCCTGGGCGGGTGGGGGAGCCCCGTCAGCCAGAGGTGAGTGGCCCCAGCTGGAGGGATGGTGCTCGGGCCTGGAGAGAAAGGGGCTCAGGGGTTACCAGGGGCTGGGAGGGGTTATGGCTTCCTGAGCACAGAGTTTCTGTTTGGGGTGATGACCAAGTTTTCATCATGGATGGTGCCGACGGTAGTGCAACATTGTGGATGTAATTAATATATGCTAAATAAAAAATGGCTCAAATGGCAAGATTTATGGTGTAAATATGTTACCATAATTATAAAAACAACAATAATCAGCCAGGTGGCTCCTGGGCCAAAAGTCTGCCCCAGGCCTGGGTCATAAGATCCAAAACCAGGTTCTGAGCAAACTCTCTCTCATCTGCTGCATGCCATGCCCCATGCTACAAATCCTATCATCACACCAGTACCTCCTGAGAGCCCCTGTGTGCCAGGCCCCAGGCTGGAGAGGCTGGGCAGATGCAGCTGTGAACAAGAATGTGCTCCCCTACCCCACTAAAAGGAAGTTACAGCCACACTGACGGGTGTGCTAGGCTACACCAGGCCACTGTCATCTCCCGCCTGAACCACCGCAGCCCTTTCCAGCTGGGCAGCAGGCCTGCCTGCTTCAGTCTCATCAATTCAGCTACCAGGAATCTCAGCCAAACCCCATCTAATTACATGATGCCAACCAATGACCCCCCCCAACACCCCCCCACCCCGGGCTCCCTGTGGCCATAAGCCCTCCAACCATCTTAGGCATGTCCCACCCCCTATTCTCCTCCTCCCAGCCACCATGTGCTAGTTTCAGAGCCAGTGCTCTGTTGGGAGTTGGACAGCTGAGCCCTGGTCCTGCCTCACCCTGTCAGTGAGGGTCCCCTGTTCTACGTGGATTTCTCAGCAGCAGAAAGCACCCCCTTGCACCATAACCCGTCACTGAAATGCAGCACCCCCAAGCCCAGCACTTTCTTGAATCCCCTCTTTCCCTCACTCCCACATCTAAGAACCAAGTGCTGCTGTTTCTATGTCTAGACCACCCAGAAAACTACCCATTTCTCTCCATGGACCCTGACACAGCCCCCCTGAGGTACCAACTACACCTCTTGCCCCTCACCACCCCTCTCTACTCTGTATGAGCATCTGGGCTGATGGTTTAAAAAGGCACCTCATAGCCAGTCACCTCCTGACTTATAGCTTCCCATGTTCTCCCGGCCCCATGTGGTCTGCCCCCACCTCTGCATCTCACAATCCAGAATGTGCCCCATCCTTAGGGTTAGTCTCTAGAAGCATCCCTCAGGTCTCAATCTAGTGTCTCCTCCTCAGACAAGCTCCCCCAGTCTCCTGTAACACATTCTCAGAGCATCCTCTTCTTTTTCTCCCCAGCACACATGACCCATGGGACTAAATCATTATTTGAGTAATTATTTGTGGCTGTCAGTCTGTCTCCCTTGCAAACACATGGACCATATCTTCTGAGTTTACTGCAGTGTGACCCAGCTGCCTGGGCTGAGAGACCCGAGAGCTAGCCTGGGTCCATGGGTGCTGGGAAGCTCAGAGGCTCCTACAGGAGGTGGGGGGTGGGATTTCCGAGGGCTGAGCTGGACTCTCCAACCTCCCAGAGCATGGAACCCTGCCCTCACCTCTGTACAGGTGCCTGCTGCAGGGCTGGAACTGGAGTGTCTAAGTGTGTCCGGCCTTTGGGCTGGCCTGTGGGTTCTGAGGCTCAGGGCCAGAAGCTCATCTGGGTGCCAGCTTCTTGTCTCTAGTGCAGGGTCTGGACCAAAGAAGCTGTTCAGTTCCTGGGAATGGAGAGTGAGTGACAGGGCAGTCGGGGGTGCTTCCTAGGCGCCAAGAGGGGGCTGTTGGGAAGGGGGGAGGTGTTCCAGGATGGAGGAATGGGGTGAGGGGAAGGGCCGGTCTGCCCCTTGCCTTGAGCCTGAGCACAGAACACATGCATCAGCAGTGCTGTCTCTGACAGAAGGACCTACTGTGCACCACTCCCCGAAATCCTCACACTAAGCCAAATTGGGTGAGGTTATTGTCCCATTTACAGATGAGGAAACTGAGGCTCCACGAAATTACGGAGCTAACCCAAAGTCACTCTGGGAGCTAGGTTTCTGAGTCCAACATCTCTGCTCTGTCCCCAGGCCGTGCTGCTTCTTGAGCAGCACTGTCCAAAAGAAATATAATGTGAGCTATAAGTGGGGTTGTAAGTTTTCTACTAGCCATGTTTAAAAAGCAAAAAGAAATAAGTAAGTTAATTTCAGTAGTATATTCTACTTAACCCAATAAGTAAAACATTGTCATTTCAACATAAAATGAATAAAAAAGCATTAAGGAAATAGTTTACATTCTCTTTTGTACCCATTTTCAATTCAAGCCCGTCACCGTTTCAAATGCCTGACAGCCACATGGGCCAGTGGCTAACATATCGGACAGTGTAGGTGGAGATCAGACGCGTGCTCATTCAGCAAGCATTGCCTGAGTACCAACTACATGCAGAGCTCTACATTGGGAACTAGGGATGGAGCAGGTACATGGAGCTTTGGCCTCAAGGAACCATCATCTCCATCTGATGGTCTGTGCTGTGGTGAGTCTTGGGTCTGCAAGCTCCGTGTGCTCCATCCCCAAGGACGGGAAGGCGATGTGTAGCCACTCCACAGCACACATGTACACACTCACCTACAGCATGGGCCCACACCCCATACACATAGGTGTTGACTTGGAGACAGCTTCCCAGGAGACACTGCTGCCCACAAGATTTTATGTCCCCAAGGAGTGAAGCATGAGGAATGATCAGAAAAAAAAAATCATTCTGCCTTTCCCTCCTGGATTGTGGGGGGAAGGAGATAAATGAAACAAGCAAGAAGCCCCAATCTGGATGGAGGCGTATTTAGGCAACAAGGACCTGGAACTCATGGAGCTTGCTTTTAGAAGACAGCATGAAACACTGATTTGTTCACCTTCAAATAACTCCAGCTGCCATCTGGGGCCACCTGAGATACCAACTCCCATTAGATTTCAGTTCAGATATAGAGCAGCAAACGCAAAGCATCAAGAAGAATATACAAGAGGAAAACCTAACACCTCATATGGTTTCTTCCAAAAATTGGAGCTTGGGCTTTCTCTGTACTTCCTGGGCCTGGAGTGGAACCCTCGCCCAAAGCTGCCAACCCTGCACTGTCCAATGTGATAGCGCAGGGGATGAACGTTAACGGAGCCAGCACCACCGTTAGGCAGACAGAGCGAGTGTGTGTGTGCTCAAGCGGAAGCAGGTGTGGGAAGCAGCATCTCTTTCTATCCACAGGTGAAGAAAGTGAAGTCCATGTACCGGCTTAGAATCCCCTCCCCACAATCTGAAGCTAGGACGGAAGGGAGCAGGGACAGAGATAAGGGGACCTCGGGAGAGGAGGCCGAGGGGGCGGGGCGTGGTCTGCAGGGACGCCCCTGTAGTTGTGTGGCGGGGCGTCCCACATAGCCTGAGAGGGTCCAGTGAGGCTTGAGGGCAGGACTCTAGGGAAGACAAGTCCACCGGGAAAAGGACCAGTGGGAATTAATAGTGTGCAGGGACTTGGAAAGGGGTGGAGGAGACGGGCCTGAGGGGGTTAAGGGAGATGGGCCGCGAGGAGTGCGGCCAATGGGAGTGAGTGAGGGGCCTTGGGAGGCGGGGTCTAAAGGAGCGGGGAACAGGCACGGGGAGTAAAGGAGGGGCCCAAGGCCTCGGCGTGAGTGCCGGGGGCATCCAGCGGGGTGACGTAGAACATCTCACCTGTCTCCGGAGTCGCGGTCTCAGCCCATGTGTCTGGCCGGCTCATGGAACTGTCCCCGGCACACCTGCCGCTCGCGGAAACCCCAGCAACCCCCAGCCGGGCGCTGGGACTGCTGCCATGGCAACGGCGTCGCACGCGACCTTTGCCCGTAGGGGAGGAACAGGAAGCTGGGAGGCGGGCCCGGAAGTGCGTCATCTTTATCGCCTTCGAGAAGACCCGCTCGACTGCCGCCATCTTGGGAGCTCGTCGTCTGGTCCGTGAGTGGGGTTTGTCTTGACGCAGCATTGTTCCTCGACACAGAGGCGGACTGGCAGCCCTAAGCGTCGCAGTTATGCCGGCCGGACCGGTGCAGGCGGTGCCCCCGCCGCCGCCCGTGATCACCGAGCCCAAACAGGTACCCCGTCCCCCGCACCACCTTTGGCAGCCGGAGCCTGGGCCTGAACCCTCCGCTCCAATGCGGGTGCTCGTCATTTGTGCAGGAAGAAACGGCCGCTTTGGAGGGTTTGGAGGGACTGCAGGTCCCAGGAGGCAGCGCGCTCCCGGCGCCGCGCTACCTTCTGGAAACGAAGACGGCCACTTCTGAACGGTCGTTCTCATCACCTGGGAGTCTGTTAGAAATGCGGAATCTCTGGCCCCACCCCAGGCTCTCTGAATAGGAATCTGCATTTTAACGAAGTCCCAAGATGATTCATATGCATGTTACATTTTGAGAAGCACTGATCCAATCCCTGTCCAACCCCTGCCTCCAACCTTTGCCCAGTAATCTCTAATGTCCCAGCCTGCATGGCCCACCTTTGGGTATTAATTCTCAGCATCTACTTGGTGCTTACTCTAAGCCAGACACCATGCCAACCTCTGATAATGCTGGAATGAAAAAAGCACAACAGATGCCTTAGAAAGCTTACCGACTAATGGGAGAGAAAGAGAGACAGATGTGAATACTCAACAGGTTTTTATTGTTTCCATAACCGAAAATGACAACAGTTCAGCTGACCTTTAAAAGGCTCTCCATCAGCTGAGGGGAAAAGATGTGTGTAAATAATTGTATCATTGGGTGATACGCCCTGTAATGCAAGTATGTGGCGGGTATGAGGAGAAAGTAACCTAATCAGCATCGCCTTGATGGAGATGTTGAAGTAGGTGAAGCCCACAGGAGTGTGAGATAAGTTGCTTTTAAAAGGATTAGTGGGAGTTCACTGTAATGGTGATTGGGGAAGGAAAATAGCATTTGTTGTTAATTCAGCAAACTGCTTTCTGTTCAGAATACAAAAGGGAGCATGACAGAAGACCCTGCCTTTGGCACAAAAAATTAAGTTCCTCTATTTTCCAGGCATTTTTCAGGAACTGGGGAAGAATAAACAAGATGTTAGCAGATAACAATAAGCACAAAGGCATAGCTGAAAGTGAATTAGCAGGTAATTCTTCTGATCAAGAGTAAATAGACAATAGATAGTAAGCATGCAGTCATGTTTTTATGTTATGTTAGAGATCCATGAAATTGTTCCACTTACTGGATTTTTGCTGATGACTGAAATTCTTACTGTGGATTGATAATAGGATCATGCCCTTAGCAAATATTTAGTTTCGTTTTAAAATTTAAGAGATTCCTAGATGCCTTTCCCTGCCTCCTTTCATCTTGGGATGGGATGAATTTTATATATATAAGCAGTATTTATATAACTATTCTATAAAATTATTGAGAGCCAGGTAAGGGCTTTAAACATTACTGATATTCCTTTTCATGGTTCTTAAATGACATAAAGTAATTGTGCAGTGTTGCTGATGGTAAACCTAGCAAGCTTGCATTCAAATTCAAATATGTTGGAATGAATAATCCAACAAAATTCAATTTGGATCACATCCTCGTCCCTTGACTTTGTGTGAAAGGAGTACTCTCCTTCCAGCGACGGATTATCCCAGAGGTCCACTAGATGAGAATCTGACCCAGTGTCCTTACTGTATTTTATATGTGCCTGTAAATTATTTGCAAAAAAGAAAAAGAAATGAAATGGGAAAAAAGAAAGGTATCTTAACACGGCAACTCCCAAACTACCTTATCAGTTAACCTTCTATCTTGGTCTGTCTGTCCCTGTTGTTTCAAAACCATTTCATGTATTCTACCTAGGTAAGTTTATAACTTGAACTTTTTTTGTAGGGTTAAGAGCAAACTAAAAAAAAAAAAAAAAAAAAAGCTTTAGCGTTCCGTTTTCAAACATGCTAGTGGTTTAGTTATTTTTAGCTGCATTGTTATTTGAAAAGCTTTTAAATTTATTTAGCGACTACTCCATTTACATTCTTAGGATGTAGTAAATAAAGCATTTCTTTAAAACCAAAAAAAAAAAGAGTAAATAGGCAAGTGTGGTTGAAGCATAGGATGGGGAAGATGGTGGAATTTGACCTTTTTTTTTGGAGACAGAAGAAGAGGAAGGGTTTTAAGTAGGATAGTGACAGATTTGTGTTTAGAAATTCACATACTGATGTGGAGAATTGCTAGGAGGATGGAAGACCAGTCAGTCCATTTTTTGAATGCTGAAGGCTTGGCTTAGATTGTGGCAGGGGAATGGGGAAGATGGAATGGGCAACCCTTTGTCACAGAGTACTCTGCCCAAATCCTGGCTCTGCCATTTGGGCCCATTAAGCTCTCCATGCCTCTGTTTTGTCACCTGTAAATGGGGATCATAAGAACACCTTCCTCATAGGCCTCTCATAAAGGATACATGAGTTGATATAAAGTGCTTAAAAAAGCATCAGGGACCTAGTATGTGCCTAATAAATGTTAGCCGTTGTTATCGTTAGTGTTACATGAGGCTGAGGAAGGGAGAGGAGGCCCAGGTTTCTGGCCATTCATGAGGAAAGGGGTGAGTGATGAAAGTGCTCGGGAGTCAGCTGGATCGAGAGCTGTGGCACAAACTATGACTTGGGCTAGGACATCAACTCCTGAGGGATTGTTCAGCCTAGAGATGGTAGGGGAAGCAGAGGATGTGGTTGCACTGAGGACAGTGGGAATATTATGAAGAGAACCAAGAACAGAATTGGGGGAGAGGGGGTCTTCAAAATTTAGAGGGCAGGAGGTAAAATAGGAGCCAGGAAGAAAATTTAGATCGAGTGGTCAGAGAGTGAGAAGGGAAGAAGGAAAGAATGGGGCCTGGGAGCTGAGTGGAAAGCTTGGCAAATGAGTGCTCACTGGTCAAACTTCCGGATAACCGTTGTAGTTAGTTGTAGGCAGTTGTTTCTGACTTTGGTAAGAGCATGTGAAATGGATGGGGACCAAATGGGAGGTCAGGAAGTGGGAATGGCAAGACTAAGAGAACTCAGGATGTTTAGCTACCAGAGGAAGGGCTGGGAGAAGGTGGTAGCAGAAAGGAACACAAGGGCAGGGGAGAGATGAGAGACTTAACCCTTTGTTTACTAAGGAGAAGCTGTTGGGGAAAGTAATAGGAATTTGTGGAACTATTAATAGTGACTATTCCAATAGAGTCTCAAAACATTTGAGCATTATGTGGTGGTGAAGACTGGAATGGATGCAGAGGGAAAGGACATGCAAGGCAAAAGCAGCTGCCAGCAAGGAGTTTCTTGTTTCTTTATTGAACAATCAGATATGCTATGCCAAGTGCTGCACAGGGTGTGGGAATACAGATGGGCCCTTCTGGATTCTGGAGCATGGATTCAGACAATGTGGTCAGAGCCCCCCACCATCTGAATCACCTGGGCACTTGGTAAAAATGCAGATCCCACGTCCCACTGAGACGATCCAGCTAGGGTAGAGCCCGGGAGGCTGCTCTTCACTTCCCAGCAGAGTCCCATGCAGGCCAGCATGTCAAGAGAGTTTCTCTTCTGGAGCAGAGTGTCCTAATCCAAAGGAGGGATGTGGGATTTTTCTGGCAAGAAAGTCTGCTTTCAATATCCTAGAGGAGGTTAACAGTGGGAGTCTGGCCCCAAACCAGGAACTTCAAGACTTTGTTTCTTTTTCCTGTTTTCACAGCCAACAGAAGAAGAGGCATCCTCAAAGGAGGATTCTACCCCTTCCAAGCCAGTGGTGGGGATTATTTACCCTCCTCCAGAGGTCAGGAACATTGTCGACAAGACTGCCAGCTTTGTGGCCAGGTAACGCAGCTACTTCTGGGCGTGTGGTGGATTTTAGCACCATGAGCTCCTGAATCAGCACAAGTGGATAAAGCCTGGGTTTTCGGAGAGGGGTTATTGGCTTAGGCCTGTTAGGTCATCTGATGCTACAACATGGTTGGAAACTGGCTTCTCCAACACAGCACGGCTATGGTAGAGTGAGAGTTAGACCCAGTCCCAGAGTCTCCAGAAACTTGTGCTTCCAAAATTGGCCTGAGGAAATGCCTAGGAAACTGCTCTGTCAAGGACAACACATCTGTCAGTGTCTTGAGCCATTGGCCTGAGGAAGGAAAAAAAGAGAATTGACCATTCTTATTGTACATGGACTGCATTCCACAGAGCCTCAAGTGACCAACCTGCAAAATGGAATAAAGTGGCCTCTCAGGATTGTTGTGAGGCAGAAGTGAGGTGATGCAGTTCAGTTATGGCATACAGGCGTTAGCTGCTGCCACCTTCTCAAAGAAGTTCCTCCCTCTTCCTCTTCATCATACCTGTGCATCCTCACACATCCTCAGTTGGCATCTTCTTGGTGGCTGCTTGTAAATTCCAAAGATCAACCAATCTCTTGGTTTAGGGTGTTTAAAGTATTCCTTTGACAGCCAGCAGGCCACATACAGCCTGCAAGTCTTTTGTTTGTCCTCAGAATATTTGCTAAAAACTCAAATCAGTTGCCACTATGTAAAAATCATGAGATTTCACATAACATCTGGATTTCTGGCTTTTCTTGACAAACTGGATGGCTCCTCTTTGTCTAGAAGCGATGGGCTGGTACTGGACAGAACTGTTGCCCTCAGTCAGGGCAGACGCTCTCCAGGAACCATGCTTCAACAGACTCTCCTCTAAGGCAGCATCCCTGTTGGCATGTACCATTTAACAGGTGTGTTCTTCCTCTCCCAGCCACCTGATAAAATTCAGTCTGGAAAGATGTCACACTGGTTGATGTCTGATGATATCAGGCTCTGTACAGACTTATCCCATCTCATTTCAAGGACTTTGATTAACCTGGGTATTATTAAAAACCTGTCTGTGATTGGTTGGCCATTGGGCCACATCAGATATAGGGCACCATGTTCTAAGATAAACTTTTAATATCTCATTAACAACTTTCATACTTCCTCTTTTCCTCTGACAATCAAAGAATAAATTAGAAAAGGGTGTTGGGTGAAGAATCACCCACAGTCTCACTACCAGAATAGTTCAGCTATTCAGCTAAACTTTTCCTGTTTCCTTCTGGCCCTTGTCATCTTTTTTTAGGTTGCTGTAGTACCAGCAGAGATGCTTTTCCATCCTGCTTTTCCCCTTTCTCATTATGTTGTGAGCACATTCCTGGGTTGGCTTGTGGTCTTCCTGAGGCTGTGTGTTCCTCCTTTGTAAGGTTGTGCCACTTCAGATAATGGGTCTTCCTTTACTTCATCGTCTCCCCTTTTCCTGTTAGGTTGTTTTCCAGCATTTCAATTTGGGGAAAAAGGCTATATCTCAAGGAAATCTCTCTCTGGGCACTTTTGTCTTTTAGATTGTTTCCATAGGAGAAAATCCTGGGTGGTGCTTTCCTGACTCAGAGCATTTTGTAAAGATTCTTCAACATCTTGCCAAATAGCTTTCCAATAATATTGTGCCAAGCTCTGCCGCACCAGAAATAAATCTACGTAAGTTCCCTTAAAGATAAATATTCATCACATTCATAGACAGTTTTATAGCTGTGGTTATTGTTTCCGTCACTTTTGTTGTCATCTCTAAAGTTTGTGAGTTTGCTCATGCAACATGTTGAAATGAAGGGAACAGACCAACATCTTCCTCTTGGGTAAAGCTAGCATGCAGAGACCTTGCACCTCCTGTCTTCTGGGTTCCCTCATTGATGGTGCACACGGTAGACATCATCAACAGACCAAAGAGGGTGGTTTTCTGAATTTTTTCTCTTGGTTGCCTCCCCTTGCTTGCATTTTCCTGTCAAGAAACTGAAGTGGAAATTACCCATAAACAGTCCACCAGCTGGGTTGAGTCAGAATCCTGTCTTTTTCTGCTGAGATCTACTCCTTGTGTTCAAGTGTGTAATTCTAAAATTAACATTGAGCTATTCTAAAGGAACAGACTAGCTTGGAATGAGCATGTCTGCCTTCTCATTATTTTATCTTTCAGATTATTCCCAGGTCTGAGGTTCTGGTTTAGGATCCCATGGTGTAGGATATACCCAGAGCCCCTGTTTCTAGCAGCTCTTTGCCTGCCCTGGTGTTTGCTGGGCATGATGGCCTAGTTTAGCAGCATATAAGTGTGTATTCACCCTCCTTGTGTGTGGTTTGCATTATTTCAGGACAAGGGAAAAGCCTTATGTCCCAATTGGACTGAAACACTGTCAAATTGGAAACCGCTGCTATTAGTCATACCATAGCGTGTGACCAGGACATGCTCAGGAGCCAGCCTGGGTGTTGACCACCAGGTGGCACAAACTGCTGTGGTGGCTAATCTGTGGCCCAGCCTTTCCTGCCCTTTCTTTGACTGCTAGGACGAGGGGAGTGAAAGCCTGAAAAGATGGCGCCATCTGGCTGGCACTGGCCTTGGAACCATGCCTTGGTGGTGGTGAGGGGGTGCGTTTTCTGAGTGCAGGGTCCTGACTAGAGGAGTGGTAGTCACAGACATCTCAGTACCTCAGTCTTCCCAGGTGGGTAAGGAGCAACCCTTGATCCTGCAGAGGAGTACCAGCCCCTTGCATTTGCAGACCACTGCGATTCAAAGACTTTGGTCTCTCCTTGACTAATTTGATCTGAAGAACACTTGAAGGTAGAGAGAGCAGGTGGTGTTTGCCACCTGGCTCACAGAGTGACCCACATGGGGAAATTGAGGCCAAGAGAAGTTCAGTGACTTATCCTGGGTCACTGAATGAGACCGGAGTGAACCCAGCATTCAGATGTGCCTTATCTCGTGTCTTTAAGGCCATTGTTCTTTCTGACTGACACGGGTATTGTATGGAAGTGTGCTCCTTTTAAATGTTGCCACTGGAACTTTTTAAGAATAAAAAAATCAGGGTTCCTTAAATGTCATAAGAGGGGTATTCTTCCATTTTCTTGAGTCTTTGAAGGCATGTGTGACCGTGGGTGTGGGGGTACATTTAGGGAACTGTCCCAGGTAGAGTCCCCTGCTCCCCCATCATGTGATTGTGCCTTGCCAGGGAGATGTGGCAGCCACACGATCTGGGTCCTTGTGGAGCAGTGTTTCCTGTGTGGGCCTCACCAGTATCAGTGAGGTGATGTTAGCAGTACTTGGACAAGATACTAAACCACATAGTCTAAATCTTCAAGCTTTTTGCAATCCTCATTCGTGCAAGGTCTTTTTAGGGTAGTATGTCTTTAACACCTCTTCAGCACTTGCTAATCCTACTCTTCTTAACTAAGAGAACTGGCCTGAGTCTTGACCAACTTTTGGTTAAAATTGGACATTGCTTTGTTTTCATTGCATTTAATTCTCTGCCTTCTGTTGGTAAAATGATATGGAATTTTATTTGAAGTAGTAGTATAAATCTTCCTTTTTAATACTTATTAACAGTAAAAAAATTTTATTAAAAGAAAATGCAGTAGTCCAGATAGTTTGGGAATGGCGAAACTGTCAGAGGAGTGCAGAAATGACTAAAGTCTGGAGACTCCCTGGCAGACGAGCCCTGGTCCTGGCCAAGCAAAGAGACAGCGCTGACCCTGTAGGCTTGGGGAGACCTTCAGTGATGCTGAACTACAGCCTCCTTTGAGCAGTAGGTGGTGACAAGAAGTCAGCTTGAGTGTGGGGTATTTGGGGTCTCAGTTTTCACAAGCATTGTGATGGTAATTCTTTTTTCCTCCTTCCAGAAATGGGCCTGAATTTGAAGCCAGGATACGACAGAATGAGATCAACAACCCCAAGTTCAACTTCCTGAACCCCAATGACCCTTACCATGCCTACTACCGCCACAAGGTCAGCGAGTTTAAGGAGGGGAAGGCTCAGGAGCCCTCAGCCGCCATCCCCAAGGTTATGCAGCAACAGCAGCAAGCCACCCAACAGCAGTTGCCCCAGAAGGTTTGTCCAGTTCCACTCCTTCACTTGCCTAGGGCTGAGAGGGAGGCAAGGACAGGGAGGGAATGGGCAATTGACTGTTACCCAAACCTCCTGTTCACTCAGGGAAGGAAGTTAGATGATTATCCCCATCTTACAGAGACAGGGAACTGGGGCTCAGAATGCTGAGCCTTGATGCTAGTTGGCATTTACTGAGCACTGCCTACCAGGCTCTTTTCAGGGCTTTATGTGTGTTGTCTCCCTACATCCTCACAGTGGGTGCACGTGGAGTCCAGCTGAGTGACTATTTTATAGATGAGTAATCTGAGGATTGAGGGGGATGGTATTTTCCCAAGGCTACAGAGTTGAGATTGTAAAATCCATGCTCTTAGCCCCTCTCCTCTGCCTTGACCTTAGTGTGAGCCCTGGATGTGAAGGATGCAGCGTGTCACCTGTGGGCCCCTCCTTGAGCCATCCTTTCTTTCTGTATGTTCTTGCCAGGGCCCCGCCATCTGGTCTACCCTTTGCTGGGCTTGGGCTTAGCAAGACTCAGTACTAGGAACTGTGGGGTGTGGGTAAGGCAAGAAGGGCTGGCATATTAAGCTTCCTGTGCAGACCTAGACTGGTTCCTTCACTGTGAACTGTAATGAAAAAGGCAGCTCTGCCTTTGGGTGGTTGAAGTTAGATTCTGAGACCTTGCATTGCAGTTTACTACTCCTGGGGTCTCGGGCTACCTCAGTTTCCT
>PVKY010004433.1:0-19293 GCA_004027775.1 Bradypus variegatus
CCTTGCCTGGCACTTCCAACGACAGGGAACTTGATACATCAGTGGGGCGGAGTCGGGGCTGGGGGCAAAGGGAGGGACACAAAAGGGTCTCTGGTGCCAATGGACCTTTGCACAGGCTGCTCCCTCTGCTTGTACTGGTCAAGGCTGTTTGAATGTCACGGAACTCACTCTATAAAAGGTTGAGGGTCAATGTAAGGACACAGATGTCAGGGGAATCAAGGCCTGCCCGTCCTTCATCTCTGACTTTCTTACCATGTGTCTGCTGTGTCTTCCAATTTCTCTCTGCACCCCATCCTCCTCTCCATACTCACCGGGTCACACATGATCTCAAAAAGCTGCCACAACACCTAAATCTCCATGACCTCACTGCCCTGCTCCCCATAGCCCACTGGCTCCGTGTCTCAATAGCAGGATTCCAAATGCCTGCACTGGTCCCACTTGGTTGAGGTTTCCTCTCCTCTAGTCCAATAAGCTCTGCCAAGTTGGGTCATGTGGTTCAAGGCTGTTCCTTAATCAGCAGGGACTGTGGGTAAGGAAAGCATCTCAGGTGTGTCTACCACACTCCCCACTTTTTTCACCCTACCACTCCACCTTCATTCATAGATGTCCAACAAATAGTTACCAAATAGCTCCAGGAAGGAAGACTGGAAAAAGTGTGAAGACCAAGCAATCAGGCCCAGATTTGCGAATTTGGGCAAGGTTCTGCCCCTTGCTGGACCTCAGTTTCCCTCTCTGTAACATGAGGGAGCTTGTTTCAGCTAGATCATTAGTTCTCAACCCTAGGAGAATGTTAGAATCCTCTAGGCGGTTTTAAAATCATATTCTGATAGCTGGCCCCATCCCCCAAAGATTCTGATTTAATTGGCTGGAGTAGGAACTGGGTAACATACTTTTAAAAACCCCCAGGTGATTCTAATATACAGCCAGGGTTAAGAAGCATTGGATTAGACTATAATCATTAGATTATTGCTGATATTCAGTGGCTAGAATGGTGCATGGTTTGCAATAGGCACTCAATGGATGCTCCTTGAAGGAAAGAGTTCCCTCCATTTGTAACATTCCGTTCTGCATTGGGAGGTAGGATTTAGGGTACTGGGGAGAACTGGCTGGACCAAAAAGAAGGGTTTGCTCAGAACCAGGGGCAGAAAGACACAGGGCATGGGGCACTGCCAGTTAAGGGAGAATCTCCAAGTGGCTGTTTTTTTGGAGATGGACAAAGCTGGATTTTCTCATTCTTTTGGTTCCTGTCACTATCGTAGGACCTCAGAGTTTGGAAGCCTGCCCTGAAATGGGGGTGAGGTATTGGGATTCTAAAATCCAGTGCCAAATCCTCCCCTCAGCAGCTCTGTGACCTTGGGCAAATCAGTGAACCACCAGATTTTCACCTGTAAAACAGGAATAAATATTTTTCCTTCACTAGGTTGTTGGAAGGATTAGGGGAGAATTGGAGAGCACTAGATGAATGTAAGGGGTTATTCATATTGGCCTAATCCCAGGGAGTTCCCAGGTATATGGCTGCCTAAAGATTTACTCCCTGAGAGCAGTAGGCGAGGGACTCGAAATCCTCAGGTCTGACTTGTAAGTGCCAGTTGTTCAGTCATAATTTTTCCTGGGACTTCAGTGAGTCAATTTTCAGCATTTCCTAGGATGAGCAGAAGGGCGATACTCTACTATGACCTTCTGCCCTTATGAATAGTAATAGTAATAGCCTCACATGCTAACCTTTTGAGGTAGGTTATAATGCCCATTTTTCCTATGAAGAAACAGAGGCTCAGGCAGGTTAAATGACTTGCCCAAGGTCGAGCCCAGGAGGATCCCTTCTCTCTTATAGCGTAACATCCGGTTGGGACAGGAACCCATGAAACAGTACAAGGACAAGCCAACAGCTGACAGGTGTGAAGTTACCTGCCAGGTATAGAGTCGAAGAGCAGAAGACCTGGAAGGGGGCCTACAAGACAAGCTTCCCAGAAGGTTATTGTAGAACCAGACCACCCACAAAAGAGAGGCACGGAGAAATGACTTCTTGTTAAAGCCCTGGGATGTCTCTCCTGGGATAGCAGGCCGGGGACTCGGAGTTGAAAATTAGGAGCATCGTTGAGGTGTCTTTCCATGGTGAGGATCAGGGACCCAGTTTAGCCAGCTCAAGGAAATAAGAGTTTGTAGTCAGGATACAGGAGGGAACTCAAGGAAATCCAAGGGAGGGGACAGCATCGCCTTAGAGTTTGGGGCTAGAAAGGTGTCTTCTTTGTAGTGTTCATTCTTTTGTGTGTGTGTCTCTGTCTCTTTGTGTTTCCCTCAATCTTTCTCCACACCTCCCTCCATCTCTGACTTCATGTCTCTCTCTCTCTCTCTCTCTCTCTCTCTCTCTCTCTCTCTCTCACGCACACACACACATACACCTCTCTGCCTTTATCTACCTTTCTCTGTCTACTCCATTCTCCTCTCTCTGCTGCCTGCCCTCTGTGTGAGCATACTTTCTGCTCCCCCGTAACTGTATGCAGTAGCCATGACCATGCCCACACATACCTTCAATGACGGGAGCATAATGGCCAAAGACCCCAGCTGCTGCCTCCGAAACCCATTGTGCAGAGGCCCCCAGTTGCCCCCAGCCAGTGACTGAGCACAGCCGGGATACGAAGTCTAAGGTGCTGCCACCCAGCCTCCCCACTTCTGTCACCCGGGATCAGATTTGTAGCACCGTCAGGTGGCAGCCCAGCCTCTCCTGGCTCCCTCCCCCTTCATTCCTCTCATAGGTGGTTCCACCTAATAAAATCCTTTCTGGTTTAACCCCACCGTGGCATCTGCTTCTTAGAGAACCCAGACCAACACACTGCAGTTCCATGTCATTCATTAAGGACCCCATTCCAACCCCACATGAGTTCTCCATCTCCTGCCACCAATAACAAAGTGTGACAGTGGAAGAGAACAAAGAAAGAAGACCCTTCTTCCTGGGTCCTCTTGTGATGGCCCAGCACAGAACATGTCACATTGTAAGTGGTCAGTAAAATGTTGTTATTAGAGGACAGCTCCTCCCATAGCTCCCAAGCCAGAGCAGCCCCAGGGCCGGTGGGTGGTGTCTGCCCTGATCAGGTGGGGCCTGTGCTATGGCTGGTGCCAGAGGAAGCTGCTGGAAGGCTTCTGGCAGGGGGTGCTGAGGGGGCTGCACCTTGGCAGCATCCACTGCTGACTGGCGCCTTGGATATCCTGCGCGGAGCCACCCCCTCCTCTGCACCGGGGTGGGAACTTCTGGAAGGCCTCCACCTCTCTCCTGGGTTGGCTTGCATCAGGCACAGGATCCCCCGTGTCAGTCGGGTGTTTACTCAGCAGTATGATCCCTGTAGAGCCTTATTCTGGATCCTAACCCACCCAGTAGTCTGAGTTCAGATCCCAGGACCTAGCCTTTGCCGAGAGGGTCTCCCCTGTAACTACAGAGACATCAGGAGCAGGGGACTTGACTGAAGCCGCAGCTGGGCAGAGTAGGCTGGGCTTTGGGCAGTTTCAAACTCCAGCAGAAGGCAGAAATGGCTTCAACACCAGGCCTGTGTGCCTCTTTCTGGCTTCAGTTTGGACCGCGACCCGAGAGCTTGCTGTTCTTGCATGCACCCAGGGAAAGGACCTGTGTGACCTACCCGCTCAGTACCTTCATGATCAGCTCTCCTGGGCTCTGTATCCTTCCCACTGATCGGCGATGATCCGTGGAGTCCAAGAGAATGCAAGTGCCGCTCTTACAAATTATGTGCTCTTGAAAACCAGAGACCACCATCTGCCTTTCTAGGGTGGGCAAGACCTCACTGTCCCCAACAGCCTGCACAGCCAGTCCAGAAGCAGATCAGAACAGTGAGGTGCTGGAGAAGGGAAGGTCTTATCTGTAGTGTTTGCTCCTTTCCGTGGTGTACATATTCTCACTGTGGCCGATTCTAAGCTACCAACATGAAGCTGCAGAATATAGGATTGGGGAGAGCTGTGCAGCTTCACCCCATTATATAGTATTCCCATCATTTACCTACAAGAACATGGATACTAGTAACACCTAACTAAATAACTAGGAAGTGATGAGTTTTTAGTATTTATTACTCAGACATAGTTTTTAATATATATGTTTTAAATATAATTTGTCTGTTAATATAATTTAATTTTTAGTGGTGTTTGGATTTAATGAACAGTTTGCAAAACTTCTGAAACTGTAACTCACCCCTTTGAAGCGAACTGTTGAGGGTGGGAGTCTGAGCAGAGGCCCAGAGAGAGGTGAGGGCCTGACCACTTGTTAGATAACTATCTCTTCCTCATTTTCCTTCCTCAGCCACCAGCATCAGGTGTCCTAGGCACAGGAGAGCGACCCAACAAATACAGGTCACTTGAATAGAGTGTGATGTCAACACCCTAGACAGAGCAGCTCAGCTGGCCCGAGCCGCAGGTGAAGGAATTAAAGAATGGGGAGGAGGTTTTACATAACTGAAGGTAAACACAGATTTCAATGCAGAATGAAAACACTGGCAGAGATGGATTGGCAGGGAATGGTGGAACAGCCTGACCTGACCTCTGCAAGCTCCAGCAGTTGTTCTCAGAGCCTGGGTATTTCTGGGCATTCCCTCAGACCTTCTGAATCAGATCCTTCAGGGGCAGGGTCCAGGAATGCCCTGGTGAGTCTCAGGAATTCCCTGGTGATTCTTGCCCCACTGATTGGTCCCTCTCACTTGTCTCACAGATGAGAAGGGCAGGCACTGTCTGGGGCAGTGAGGGTGGGGGCGCTGCACCTGTCTGGGGGCCTCACTTGTGAGCAGGAGCACCTGGCTTATATGGTAGTTAAGAGCAACTCTGGGCCAGGTGAGAACCCAGGCTCCACCACTAGCTGTGTGACCTCGAGCAAGTTACATAACCACTCTGAGCCTCAGCTGCCCAATGAGGATAATAATACTGACCTTACAGTGTTGTGGAGATTAAATGAGACCATGAGCATAAAATATCCTGGACTGTATGTAGTAAACCTCCTCTAAATGGCAGGTGTGACCTTCAAGGTTACACAGCTAGAAAGAAAGTAGCAGACCTCCGGCCTCCCTATAGTGTTAAACATAGCAGAGGACTGGAGACCCAGAAGTAAAAGGAACTTTGATTTCTTGAAGGTTAGGAACTCTGATCTTTTGTGGAGCAAAGAGCCCTGGGTGAGGAATTAAAGGACCCAGGTGGCATTTGGTCTCAGCTCTGCCACTTATTGTGTCCAGGGGCAGAGTTTTAGTCTCAGGGTCGCAGATGCTGTTTGTGGCGCATTGCAAATCCTTGGCCCACCTCTGATTTCGGTGCAGCTGCAGTGGACAGTCCCCTTTCAGAGTGTCTGGGCACCTTTTTGCTTCCACTTCAGAAGCTTTCTCCAAAGCCCTGCAGAAGATGGCAAGCCCAGCCAGTGTTTCAGTTATCTATTACTGTATATGAAGCCCCCCAAAACTGAGAGGCTAAAACAGCAGCAATCATTTATTTGCTCATGATTCTGCAGTTTGGGGGATGGCCGGTCTGTGCTCCACCTGGCATCCAAGACGACGCCTCAGTGGGGCAGAGTCCCTCTCCCCGCCGCCTCTCCAGGTAGCTAGTCTGGGTTTCTTCCTAGCACAGTCTCGGGCTCAAAAATCCCATGGCCATGTTCTATCGATCAAAACAGCCCCAGGGCAGTGCCGATTCAGGGAAAATAGACTCCACTTTTTGTGAGGGGTGTGCAAACAAGAATATGGGTTGTGAGTTATCACTGGAGCCATGTTTGGAAAACTCAGTCTAGCAGCCAGCACACAAGGGAGGGAAGACGGGGTGTGTGTGTGTGTGGGGTGATAATGCTCCAGGGGCCACCCTTAACCAGTCAGAGTGGGAACTGGGGGATAAATGCAGAAGACCCTGTCCTTCAAAGGGACATTTCTGAGGCTCCTTCCTGATTCTTGAACTACAGCCCATGTTCCGGGCCCACCTCATAAGTAACCAGCCCCTCCTCTAGCTCTTCACCCCTTTTCTCCCTCCCAGCACCACCCAACTTCTCCTCTTGACCCCCAGGCTATCCTTCAGTCCTCCCTTCCTCCATGGGCCCCCCCTTCCCTCAGAGACCACAAACCAGCCCCTCGCACCCGCAGCACACACCAAGCTGGCCTGTCCATGTTTTATTGTAAAAAAAAAATTTTCAATAAATTACACACATCAATGCCAGAATGTACACAGTGATTCCGGGACAGCCGGCACCACCCCCGCCAGGTGGGCTGTGGAACTTTAGACTCTGCCTTGTTAATGTGTTTCACAGGATACGAGGCCCCTCCTCCCCACGCCCTGCCGGGCCGACCTAACAGACACACTGTCCTTTTAGAGGATGAATGGGGGTGTGGGCACACATGCCCATCGCCCTCTTCACATGGGGTGGGGGGCTCTGGCCCGTCTGTCCTACAGCAGAGGGTGGAGGGTACAGAGTAGGGCAGGAGACTGAGGAGAGGGGAGTCAGGGCCGAGGGAGGTGAGAGGCCTCCCACCTAGCATCCAGTTGCCTGCACTGGGTGCCCCCACCCCCACTCACCTGCTGCCTGGCGCCCCCGCCCCTGCGCCTGCGCCCTCGGCATGATGACCTCGGCTGAGGTCACTGGGTGGGGCGGGTGTGCACACTAGGCAGCCCAGGCCCCAGGACCCTGCTCTTTTAACCTCTTCTTCTCTCCACTGGCTCTGCAGCCAACAGACTCCAGGTATATTAAGAACAGTTTATTTAAAAAAACAATAAAAAAAAAACAGAACACTCAGGGCAGTGGGGCCAGCCCGAAGGCACAGGTCACAGAGAACCCAAGAACTTAGGTAGCAGCAAGTTCTGCCAGCCCCTCACCAGAGTCCATGTGCACTTTCACATTACCTTTTGCTCCCCCTTTCCAAATCCTTCCCTTTCTTAAAAAACAATTGCCACCCAAAAATGACCAAGAGTTGCTGGGGGGTGGGCTCGATTCACAGATCTGGACACTTTGTGTGTGAACCAAGAGCAGTGTGGCCTGGTGGGGAGACTGGCCCTGAGGTCCCTGTTCTGGGCACAGGAAATGGGGCGACCAGCAGGGAGTGCAGGATGGGGCGGGCCAGCTCCTGGGGCCAGGGGGCGAGGGTGCAGTTTCACAGGGATATAAGAGGGTTGGGGGTAGAGTTAGCCAGTTGTGCCTCTTGCTCCTAGCAGGCTGGCTACCAGTGGCCCGTGCTCTGCTATTTTTTCTTCATCCCACCATTTCCTGGGGAGGGGAGAGAGTCTTGCCTCTGCCATTGCTTGGCGTCTGATGGGACAGAGGCTGGTCCCAAGGCGCAGTGACTCTGTGAGCTTTGGGCTGGGCTCAGTCTCAGTAAATCGACAAGGAGGGACTCACATGCTGCCCCCCCCATTCTGGGCTTGCTCCGGGTCCCATGGGTCAGGAGTGTTTCAGCACCTGCCCATTGTCACCTGGCTCCCCCCCTCAACTCTCGACAGCCTCTTCTCCACCCAAGTTTGCAGTGATGGACCACCAGGCAGATGAGGGGGGCTTGGAGGGTGCTTAAATGTGTGTACCAGCTCCCCCACTATACCGGTACCTCCCCCAACACTTCAGAGCTTGCAAAGACAGGACCCAAGTCTTATACTTCCCTCCTACCCTCTCAGAAATGCCTAGTTCAGTTCTAGGCACACAGAAGGAGCTCAGGAAATACTCAGGAACTTCCATGACCAAGGTCCCCAGCCCAAGAGAACCATGTGATGTTCTCAACTGAACCTTGGGGGACCCGTGCAGGCCTCCCCAGGATCTGTCCTGCCGGCCCACATGTGTCTCAGAACCATCCAACGAAGCAGCCAGGCTCAGGACAGATGCCAACCCCTGCCGGGGAGAACAGAGGCCTGGTCCTGGCCATGCCATGCTTGATCGGGAGCATCTAGCTGGAGGGGATGGAAAGTAAGGAAGGCCCCTGGCCCCCCACTCCCACTTCCAGGGCTGCCCCCCATAAGGGGCCAGGAGTCCCAGCCATCACAGGACACCCCAGGGTGAGGGGGGAAAGAAGCCATCGAAGTGGGGTGGGGAGCTGGCCCCACCTCATGTGCCTCTGGGGTTGCTGGCCTTGTTGTACTCATTCATAAGCTGTTCGTAAGGCACAGAGAGCTCAGACTCAGTGCTGGTGAAGGTGGACTCGTCCGAGGAGGGGAACTCGCCTAGGGTCAGGGGCGCCTTGGCCTCGGCCCCCTCCTGGGGCCTCTCTTCGCCAGCCAGGTTGTCTTCTAGGGAGGACTTGGAGGTCTCCTCGTCCGAGAGGCCAGCCTCCTTGTTCACAAAGGTGACGCTGGCATTCTGGAAGATGAGCGGGTGGTAGTCTTGTGCGTCCCAGGGCTCACCCTCCTCACTGATACGGTCCAGCTGGCTGATGAGCACCTCAGGGGTGGAGGAGCCATCCACAGGGACCACTGCCTTGGCCTCCTCACCAGGGGATTGCGACATGTGGCCTTTGGTCCTAAGTGTCTGTGACACCTCTTCCAGGCTGGGCACCCGGCTCTTGGAGTAGACCACCAGGGGGGTCAGGGAGGCAGGGAGGGCCAGCAGCCCACCCCCTTGAGGCCCCAGCCCTGGTCTGGGCCCTGGGACCCTATCCCCGCCCCCACTCGTCTTCATGGCCTTCTTCCCAATCTGCTTGATGAGGTCGTTGTAGGTTTCCTCCTTTTTGGACAGAAAGCTGAAGATGTTGACGTCTTTGGAGGCTGTGCTCCCTGCCATCTGCAGGGCCTTTTTGGAGCGTGGGGAGCTCTCAAAGGACTCCTTCCGCCGCCGCCGCCGCTTCTTAATGGCTTTGTGGACTTCCACAAACATGCTCACCTTCCAGTTGACAAAGAGGGATAGCCAGGCCAGCCCCAGATAGATCCAGAGCTCCACAAAGTAGCGGTACAAGGCATGATAGTTGGCGTTGGGGTTCACACCTGCAGGACAGGAAGCCCAGAGGGTCAGGAAAGGGTCAGCAGAGATCTAGAAGCACGCAAAGGTCAAAGCTATGCTATGTGAGAGCAGGAGTAGTGCCAGAACAGAAAAGGAGGGAGGGGGGTGCAGGATGACAGAAAGGCCTTTTCTAGACCTTGGACTACCCCAACTTCCTGGAGGACCTTGGTCTGGCAACTTTCTGTCCCTATTCTCAGACCCCAACTTTTCTGAACCTCAGTTTCTTCAACTATATAAAAAGTCAGGAGAGTGGCTGCCTCTATGGATGAGGGGGAGGGTTGTAGTGGCAAGGGATCTGGGGGAGCTGGTAATGTAACCAACAAACAGGTCAAGAAATAGGCCACCTAGCTGCTTTGTGCACTTTTTTTTGCACATATGTTATACGCAAACGGGATGGGAATTCAGTAAGGTACGTCGCTGGTGTGCTCAGGGCTGGGGATGGACTCCTAGTTTGGCATGACTGAGGCCGGTGGTTGTGGAGGGGAGCTGAATGGTACTCCGACCCCCAAGGTGGGCCCGGGGTTGTGGCCTCCTCCCGGCAGGACCCTGTCAGTGAAGAGGGAGAGGGCAACTGGATGGTGGGAGGTGCCCCTTCCTTCCTCCGGCCTGGCTGAGAAGGGGAGCCACTAAGACCTAGCAGAGGCCCGGGTGATCCATGAGCAAGGAAGCTCTGATTCTGGCAGGAAGTACTCAGAACCACTTTATTCTTCATGAAGGTCTAGTCTGGCCCCTTGGCTTCCTGTTTCTGTCCTCCCCAGTCTGGCTCTTCACTTGGCCTGGAGGGTCCTGCCCACCCTAGGTCCCTCCTCCAAGGCCAGGCTCCTGAAGCCTCCCCCAGGCAGCCTCCCGGGTTAGCTCCCACTCAGCACCCACTGCTTTCACACTCTAGGATCATTATAGATTTCTTTTATAACTTTACACTTACAGGCATGTTGCTCTGTATTACAATGCCCCTTTGTAAATCTGTATCCTGTCTCCCTGCTCAGGCTGGAACAACTTGAGGAAAGGACTGGATTTTTCCCCTCCAGACTGGAGGCTCCCTCAGGGCAGGGACCGCACTGCCCTCGTCACACTAGACCCTTCCCCAGGGCAGGAGGTGCCCTGCCTGTGAGGTGCCGTCTGTCCTGCTCGGGGTTCCCAGCAGGTCATAACGACAATGGCCAGGGTGCATACCCCACAGCCAGGCAGGCCCTTGCCTCGGCACTCAGGAAGACTGATTCACTGAATTTTCCACCATATAGGTGCTGTTATTTTTACACATTTTACAAATGAGGAAACTGAGGCACAGAGGTTTGGTGCTTGCTGAAGCTGGATGGTATCCTGCAATACGCTGCTATACTCTCCCAATACAACATGCTTCTCCTTACCCTGCTCTGGGCCCCAACAGCCAGACAATGGCAGGGCTGTGCCTTGGTCTAAATTCATCTCCCAGGTCAGCAGGCCCAGATTTGCCAGGTCAGTGGAGTGCTCCTGTGCCTCTCCCCTTCCTCCTACCCATTCAGCCACTCCTCCCTCATTCCTCAGTCTCCCCAGGCCTGGGAGGGAGGGTAGCAACCAGAGGCCCCTGGACCCCAGAGTGGGAGGTCAGATGGTCAGGGCCAGCCGCCATGGAGGGAACCAACGCCAGATCAGTGTAGCCAAACAAAGTGTCAAGAAGATTAAGAACCGAGATGCTGTGTAGGCCACAGGTGTTCAGACAAAGGGGCCAAAGAATCTTATCACCAACTTGGATTAAGCAGGGGAGGCGTGGGAGGGCGCATCCAGGGCCGTGGAGGCAGGGCAGCTCGGGAGAAGGCCTTCCTTGTCTTCAAGCTGCCTGTGGCAAGAGCGGAAGTTTCGGGCCTCTGAGCCAAGCCTTCAGAGGGCAGATCCCTCAGCTCTCGTGAAGGATGGCAGGCGGCTCTACGACAGGGAGGGTTCTGGCTCAGCTCGGGGCCTCTCTGGGTGCTTTCAACACACCCTGCAGGCAGACTCAAGCCCCTATCCCCAGCCCTAAGTGACTCCCCAAGCTGGGGACACAGGAGAGAAGACAGGGGGCACAGAATGGACACCAATCACCAAGAGAGGAAAGGAGAGGGGGGTAAGCCACATTCCAAGGGAAACAGAGAAAACCCCCTTGTATGACCCCGTGACTCAGTTTCCTCTTGCAACCAGCAGGGTGAAGTGAGGCTCCCACTGGATGGGGGAATTGTTCAGAATACCAAGCAGCTATCAGGGGCCCCCGATAGAGGCCAGCTGACTTGGAATTAGAGAAGCAGAAAAGGGGAGGGGGTGACGCAGAGGCGAGGGGAGAGGCAGGGACTCACCAGCCACAAAGTCGCCAAAGCCAACGGTGGAGATGGTGATAAAGGAGTAGTAGAGGCCCTCGATGTAGTTCCACTCCTCAGTCACCATGAACACAAAGGGCGGGA
This sequence comes from Bradypus variegatus, assembly GCA_004027775.1. NCBI lineage: Eukaryota > Metazoa > Chordata > Mammalia > Pilosa > Bradypodidae > Bradypus > Bradypus variegatus. Next base: position 11,347 of record PVKY010004433.1, read on the forward strand.
TCACCAGGTGGACCAAGACGCCCCACACGATGAAGATGGCCGTGCAAGTGATCTGTGCCTTCCGCTGATGGGGTGGCAGAGAGACCGAGTCAGCTGGAGCACCCCAAGGGCTGGGAGGTGGCCAGCAGGCAGGCCAGCTGGAGACCAAGCCTGGGAGGCTCACCACCCAACAAAGGGGTGGATGGAATGCTCCCAGACTGACCCAGGGGGGCTGAGAGCCCCCAAACCACCATCTTAACTCTATTGCCCAGTTCCTGGATCTTCCCATCCTCCCATCCCCCTCCCATCAGCTGCCACGGTCCCCGCACCTCTACCCAGCACCCAGGACTGGGGGGCATACCAGGCTCACGCCTCTCTTGGTGAGGAACTGGCCCAGCCTCTTGGCGCGTCCCCCGAAGAACTTGCCCAGGGCACTGATCCACGTCAGGCAGAGCGGCACCCCAAAGAGACCGTAGAAGATGCAGAAGAGACGCCCGGCAGGGGTCTTGGGAGCCACGTTGCCATAGCCTAAGGAAGCAGGAGGAAGAGGCTGAGGCCAGGAAGATGTGTCTTTGCAGGAGAGAAATGCAGTGGGGAGGTGGGTGGGGGTGAGGAAAGAACCACAGCAGGGGTGGTGGACCCAGGCTCAGGGTGGCCTTCTGCCCCCACCATACACAGACAGACAGACACACACACACACTTTCACAGACCCAGTTCTGGGGAGGCCTGTTCTCTGAGCCAACATTTGACTAATGATATTTTCCTGGATCACACTGTGGTCATATGATCATTTGTAGTGATTTGATGGCATGGGCTGTGTCCTACAAAAGACTGGGAGCAGAGACTAGGGCTCCCCCATTAGCAGGGTCTTTCACTAGTCCATATGATACCACTGCGCAAATCAGAAAAGATGCCCTTTCTGCGTAGACAACCCTGAGTCACTGCAGTTGATGGCCTCCAAAGATGGCCATTAGCAATTCCCTCCCTTCTCATGCAGGCAGGCTGCTGCTCATGGCCATATGAAGTCTAGTTCCCTTCCCCTTGACTCTAGGCTGGCTTTAGTGACTTGCTTGACCAGAAGAATGCAGTGGACATGCTGCTGTACAGGCTTGGTCTAAAAAGCCTTGCTGCTTCTTTCCTTGAGCTCCTGAAATACTTGCTTGGGGGATTCTCCCTCTTAGAATCCAGCCGCCACACTGTGAGATGTCCAAGACACATGTGCAGACACAGTGGAGGCACCAAGTCTCATTCCAAACTCAGCTCCCAGCCAACAGCATCAACAGGCAAGCATATGACTGAAGAAGCCTTCTTAGATGTCCAGCCAGTTGGACTTTCAGATGACGCCAGCCCCAGCCACCATTTGACTGCAACCACAGAGACCCCTAGTAAAAATTGACCAGCTAAACCTAGGCAACTCATGGAATGGTAAAAGATAATAAACTGTTGTTTAAAGCCACTAACTTCTGGGGTGGTTTCTTATGCAGCCACAGAAAACCAGCATAGACAATCAGCTTGGTGAGCAAATGTGGACTGGCTCTGTGCAGTGTTCAACCTCCAACAGTGGTCCTGGCCAGCAGACTGTGTCATGGTGTCTGCTCAAGGAACCCAGATCAGGACTCATAGAAATAGTCTACCAAGCATGGCCAGTCATCAACAACTTAACTAAATCCCCAGAAAGAGCTTCAAAGGACAGATCGCAACTGGCCTGCCGGAGCTGGTCTCCTATGAGGTACCTAGGAGCTAGGGAAGGGGATGTGTATCCTCAAGGTCCCAGGAGACAGATTATTAGGAGGACCCTGACCACATGTGTGCCTCATAGGAGCAGAGCCAACTGGACAGACATAGACAGACTTACCAATGGTGGTGATAACCGTGGCTGCAAAAATGACTGCATTGGGCCAATTCCAGTTGTTGAAGGTCTGGTTCCCTGTGATGGCCACACCTTGTCCTGCAGCGTCAGATACTACCTAGAAACACACAGAGAGAGAATGACAGAGCTGAGGCTACACTTACAGATGCTTCTAACATAGTGAACTCCTTATATAAGCATTCTTATTTAATCATCATGGTAACAGGGTGGTAGTTATTGTCTCTAGCTTATAGACGATGAAACTGAGGCTCAGAGAAGTTCAGTGATTTGCTCGAGGTGGCGCCAGAGCCCATCCTTCCATTGAGCCAGTGCTTCTCAGACTTATTAGCATGCACCACAATCACCTGGAAGCCCTGTTAAACAGACTGCTGGGCCCCAACCCCAGAATTTCTGATTCAGTAGATCTGGGGAGGGGTCTGATAATGTGCATTTCTAACAAGTTCCCAGGTGATGCTGATGCTGCAGGTCCTGGGACACACTTTGAGAACCACTGCGCTAGACTATTTGGCCTCTCAAATAAGATAGCCGTGACACAGGAACACGGGAGGACCCCTAGTGCCCCCACCCAGCTCCCCATAGAGAGAGTGTTTTGCCTGTGAGGGATCTCCATACACCCTTCACCCCTGCTGCCAGGATACCTGCTCAGGTCAGCTTGGTGCCCTCTTGGATCTGTCTGCTGAGGGTTTAGAAACCAGCTGGTTCTCCTTTTCCCCATACCTGGGGCACTAACCTACCCTCTCCCCTGCAGGTTCCTCCTGCCCTCCCTTTCCCAGATCCCCTCCTCACTCTGGGACAGGGACAGAGGGTGTGTACATTTCAGGGTGTCTCAAAATCACATTCCCAGTCCCAACAAGGCTCCCAGGAACTCCCACTTCTCACCCAGCAGGTGAGAGGCCACCTGGGGAACTCCACTGGGAGGCCCCTGGAGAGGCCTTGCCTGGCCCAGGAACACTGAGATGGCCAAACCTGTTTCCAGTGGACCAAACTCTGCTTCTACCTGATCCACTCAGCCCACCATTCACTCCCAACCCTCCCAGCGTGGCTGTATGGGCTGGCACAGAAGTCCCACAAAGAGGCCAGGATCTACTCGGAATCTGGGGTACCAGAGGCCTGCCTCCAAGAAGGGTCCCAGGATGGGCCATCCAGTCCAAAGACCAGGAACTTAGCCAAATCCCTATAAAAATCAAGTAAATGACAGGAGAAGAGATGGGAGTGAAGGATAGAAGTGGGAGGGAGGTGGAAAAACTGTATTTCTAGCCCACCCAAAGCCTGAGGTTTGGTGGGAAAGAAGGAAAAGGGTGGGTTGTTCTGATGGAATGTGCAGTTTGCAGAAGCAACAGTGGGGCCCGTGTAAGAGGATATGCATACTCTATAAAGAATTTTCCATGATGACATGCTCTTCTGACAGGCCATCAAACCACACTGCTCATTCCCCTGCCTCCTTATGACATTTCCAGAGCGCTGCTCTGAAGGCTGTGCAGTGTGACAGTGGAAAGTGGGAATGGTCGGATGGAACTCGGGAGGAGTCGTCCCCTGTCCTCAGTGAGCTCGTTGTCTAGCTGGCCAGGCCATTTAATTGTGAAATAACCAGGACATTTCGATAGTAGCAGGCCAATAGGAGAGATAAAACAAAAAACTGAGGGCCATCTAAAACATTTTTTTAAAACTTGAATCTACATTCAAAGCAAGAGAATGAGGAAGTAGGAGGTCCTGTCTGTTAATGTTAGACAGCAGGCAATGCACAGCCACTCAGCTCCCCTTTGACTTCTACTTTTGTTATCAGAAATATCAGTCTTCATCATCATGGGACCGAAGCCCAAGATAAATGAAAAGATCATGCAAAAACACCTCTGAGCAGGAACTGCATCCCCCGACCAGAGGAAGAACCTAGACATGAGACTGCAGCACCATCTTTGGTCATCTCCATGGAATCCTGGGGAACAGGAAAGATGTCAGAAGACAAGCTGTTCCTATTTTCACAAAGAGGAAAAGGATGGATTCTAGAAACTCAGAAAGCAAAACTGAACTCCTGTAAACTTCTAAATGGGGATAGCAGAATGCTTGGAACATTAAGAAAAGAAAGTGGTGGGCACTAGAAGCTAGCACAGGTCCACCAAGAACAAGTCATGCTTGGCTAAGTGCATCTCCTTTTCCAAAGGGGTTGCAAAGCCTTGAAGTTTTGTGGAATGCAGTCAATCCAGATTTCAGCAAGACAGTTAACAGATGGGCTTCTAGATACTCATGTGGACAAGGCAGAGAGAAATATGGGGCAAGCTGGAATTAATTGGGTCCCTTCAAAGGGAAACAACCAACCCTAAGGACTATTGATCATTATCACCCTGGACTGAGGGCTCACTCCATTATCATGCCAAAGACCTGGCTTCTTCAATATTTTAATCAACACCATAGTGAGGACATAGATGGTTTACTGACTAAATGTGCAGAGGATGTAAAACTGGGAACAAGGATGGGATGGGAAAATAGCTAACACATTGCAATTGGCAGTGTCAGGACTCAAAATCATCTGGGCTGGAACAATGGGACAAAACTAACAAGATATAGGTATCCTTTTAAATGCCAAAGTCTTACACTTTGGATTGGAAGAGACAGGTATAGAATCCAAGGGAAAAGTCCTTGGATTTTATCTGACCATGAACCAACAAAAGCTAGGGTGGCTGCCAAAAGAAAAGTAAATGCAATCTCAGGCGATGTCCAGGGAGGTAATGACCCCATTGTTCTCTCCAGGGTCAGACCACACCTGTTCCATTCTGGGTGTTGCACTTCTCACGGTATGTTAACTAACGGGCCAAGGTCCAAATGGGAACAAGCTTTTTTGGATAATAAGCTACCTCGGAAAGAGCTGCCCTTTGCAATAATAAATTTCTGGTAATGGCAAGTGTGTAGACCACCACTCATCTGGGGTGTTGTTGAAGGGGTTGTTGAAGATTGTTGAAAGTGAGCAGGAACAGTCTGGAAATGCTGCTTGAGGGGAGTTTTTTATTGTCACACAATTTATTCAACAACACCATATTGCCAGGCACTGTTCTAGGCACTGTGGATGCAACAGTGATCAGAAAAAAAATCTGCCCTCCCCATACTTTTATTCTAGTGGATGATGGAGAGACTGCTGCATCCAGTGGGCAGAGGCCAGGAACGCTAAACACCCTGCAATTCATGGGGCATTCCACTCACAGTGCCATGCTGTTCCCACCGGGAAACACCAGCTCAAAGGTAGTCTGAGATTTAGGAATTGGTTTAGTATAAGCAAAGGAGACATCACACCGAAAAGCTGGCCAAAAAGGTCAAAGGGGACAGAAGATTGGGGGCTTGAGAGATGAGGAAGGTTATGCTTCCTGCCCCCCACCCCACTCAATCAGCCCCCTGGGTGACAGCTGTGCATGCAGCCTTGGGCCCTGGGTGATCAGGGTGCCACAGCCTCACCTGCTTTTTCTCTCCGTGGCCACCCTGAGAGGGCAGGCAGAGGGAATGTTCTGAAGGGCTGCAAGCATCAATAATTCTTACATCAATCCAGTGGCAGTAGCTATTCCCACTGGTCAGGTCAGGAAACTGAGGCTGAGAGGTTAAATGGCAGGACTGATCTGAATCTGCACAGCTCCCCACCTCCCTCCCTCCACTGCTCTGCCTGGTCCTGGGCCCCTCAGCACCCCTTGTGGGTAACCCCTCTTGGCTCATGGATCCTCTCAAAAGAAGCTGGCCCAGAATCCAGCCTGGCTCCATCCCGACGCTAAGAGGAGAGAACGAGTATTTCAGCGCTGCTCTATGCCGGAGAACCCTCGCCGGGGCTCTTCATCTGGCTGTGCCTGCTGTCACTTGACAGGAGAGGAAAGCTAAGCTCAGGGAGCCGAGGTCAGATGGGAACTCGGAATGGCTGCTCCCTTGTTCCAACCACGTGTAGCTGTGGCCCTGGACAGGGCGACTCCTGGTGATGGTCGGGATCACTCGGGACAAGCAGGAGGCCTCTAACTGGTCTCCTACAACAGAGGGGCTGACTCAGGTCACCCCTGGGTTAAGAGGGACATGGGGGAGCCAGGCAAACACCCCATTAAGCAAGGTGTCCTGTCCTCAGGGTTAGAGAAACAGCTTCCGTGGTAGGAGGCGGCCCCTGGTCACTCACAGGATTCTTTGACTTGGCTCCCAAAGACACACAAGACAGTATTTTCATTTTCCATATAAGCCTGGAGAGTGATGGGAGTGGGAAAGCCTGCTCACCGCCCAGGCCCAGCTTGTGCTTGGGGATGGAAGACTTTGCTGCCTCCACCCACCTCCCAATAAAGCAGCTGAGATTTACTGAGGGCTTGATGTATGCCAAGTGTGCTAAGCACTTGACGTGACTTTAGCTCATTTAATAGGACAGAATCTGTTGGGGAGATGCTATCATTTTCGCATTTAGCAAATGAGGATTTAAAGCTTAGAGAAGTGAAGTAAGTGGCTCAAAGTCACATGCTAAGAGCAATGAAGCCAGGACTGGAACCCCAGACCAACTGGGTCCTAACCAGAAAGGCACAGGAAGGAGGCCTGGGCAGCCTTCCACCCCTTCCCATCAGCTGAAAAAACAGTGCCCTAAAACCAGTCCGTCCACTCTGACCCAAGCTCGGCATTTCCAGCTAACCCACCGTCCTGGGCACTCGCCATCCACACGGCCCGGGTTCCCACTCATCCCCTCATTCTCTCTGGGCATCCAAGGTTTCAGACACAGCAGCAGCTGCCCGGCACCCCCTTCCTGGACAAGCGGGTGAGTCCAGACAGGTCGCAGCCAGGACTCTGGAAAGCCCGCCTGCACCCACAGCAAGGCAGGCTGAGGCAGGGTCTTTCCCTTCCGGGCCAGGGTGGGGAAACCCAAGCTGGGGTGCTAGCCTGTCCCGGGATCGTAGTGCTGGCACCCACAGAGTACACTGCCTGCCTCAGCTCCCACAGCAGCCTGCACTCACAGGCCACAGAACTCTTTCCTGTACAGACGACATGACCATGAGAACCCTCCTCGGTTCCACCTGCCACTGGACCCACGGACTGGTGGTGATGCATGAGCTGAAGCTACTTTGCCGTCCCTGGCCTGTATCAACCCGTAATTCATTCCATCTAAGCTCACCTGGTCCTTCTGGCCTGGAAGGCGAACAGGGCTAACCCTCCTATGTGCACAGTCCTCAGCAGTAGAGAAAAAACCTTGTCATTCCTCTCCCCCAGCTAGCCCTTCCAGCCACCTTCTGAGGCATGGCTTATTTCCTTATTTCATAGATAACAATGGTTGATATTGGAGCACTTACATGACAGGCACTGATCTAAGCACGGGTACTATTAATATGCCCATTTACAGAAGAGGAAACCTAGGGACAGAGAGGTTACATAACTTGCCAAAGATCACACAGCTGGTCAGTGGTGGCGCTGGGATGTTAACCCAGGAGGTATGGAGGGAGGAGGGAACCCAGAACGGTCTTCTTAGCTACAAGGAGTCCGGGTAGCTGCATGGGAAATATCTGCAAGATTGCAGACATACCCCTAGAATGCAAGCTCCTTGAGGGCAGGGACCTCTGGGTTTTTTCCTCCTGCTGTAATCCCAGAACTGAGACCACTGCCTGGCCCATATGGGTACTCAACAAATATTTGTTGAATGGATCTGAACAAATGAGGGTATGTTTTCCAGCTTCAGCCACTTCCAGGGGTACTGAACAAATGAGGCAGAGCTCCTTCGCTAATGCCTTGCCCCTCTATACCCAACATCTTCCAATGCTGTTCTGCAGACTGGGTCAACTAAATCCATCAGCAACCAGGTGGAAATCTTCACCCAGAGAGAAGGATGGAAGGAAAGAGGCAGACCTCAACCTTTTGGACACAGTGGGGCAGGCTGTCAGGCGGGATGGATGCAGGAGCTACCGAGAACACCAGCATCCAACTGGCATCAGGGGGCAGTGGGAGGGCACCAGGCTGAGAGACAGGGCAGGGGGCAGAGGTTCCCAGGTGCCAGGGCTCAGGGGGAGGAAAGGAGGCCAGGTGCTGGGGAGGGGGCAGGATGCGGGAGGGGTCCAGGATGACAGAGCGAGGGACACTGGGGCTGGGAAAAGACCCTGGAGACTCTCCAAGAG